>JAHBCN010020350.1:0-2500 GCA_019359885.1 Listronotus oregonensis
TCGTTTTTGCAAGGATAGTCGGGTTATGCACGGTTAGAATGGTGGGGAAAAGAACGGTTATCAACCAGTAGTTAAAAATGGTATGTCGCCAAAAAATCCCTATGATACATGTTACAACTGACACCAAGAACAGTTATTTAACGGTAAGAAGTCAAATATACTTAAGCGGTGTCACTGATAAACCTAAGTTGCCAAATTTATAACCATAACTTGCCGTCAAGTAAAAGTGGTCTATTGGTTTTAAAAAATTTTAAAAAAAAGGAACTATTAAAGGCTTTAAAAAATAAATGTTTTTAAGCATATATATGAGAATGCTAATTTACTGTTTTTTTTTTGCAAAAAAATGTATTTTACACACTAGGCACCTACTAGAACTTGGAGCTTATTAAAAACAATTTAAAAAAATGGTGAGCCCAATACGATTCTCTTAATTATTTATTTTAAGTAATAATTTTCTTTTCAACTTTTTATAAAAATCCCTTGTTAAAAAACTGCTAAAAAGTTGATAATAATGTTTAAGAAATAGAATTGTTCTTGACCGAAGACAAAATTTCGTGACGCTTAAAATAATTTGACCATCCTTAACCCGTGTTCCCCATTACACGTGTTGTTCTCTCAACTAAATTTTTTATTTACCGTTATGTCATTCTTCAATTGCCAATACCCTTTGACTGTACAACACGATTTTGGAGGGGAAAAAACCCTTTGCATTTATTTTAATTTTAATTTTTCTACTTATGATTCCAAAAAAACCCTAATAAGTTAGTATTATTTAAGGAGCCTAAGCTTAATTTTTGTAGTCAAAATTAAATTTGATAAATTTAAAAAAAGGAAAAAAACCAGAAAAATAAGCAGTCGTATTATTTAAATAGTTTAATGAATTTTGACACTTAAATAAAATCGAAAGCAACAATTGTAGTATTTGAGAAAATCCAAAGCCTTCTATGAAATACGAAATAGTTCCTAGAATATTATTCAAATATTTAAATAACCTCGTCTCATACCGGGTTTATTTTATTCTTATTAAGCCAGTCTATTTTAGAAACAAAGTTTATGATTTTATTACTCGTTTTACACGTGTTAATTGGCCTAATAAATATTTTAATAAAGATTTTCGATTAGCAACCTGCCATCGCAAAAAAAAATGGCTATCTAAACTGAAAAAGCAATTCAAATTAAGTAATCACTATAAAGCATTGCCCAAATCTAGTTACTATGTGGCTAGCTAGCTTCAAACAAAATATATCCTGATTTTTTGTATTTTTTATTTTTTAGCATTCATTTAACTCTATAAGAGGTAAAAAAATAGCTGGTGATAAATCCGGACTATAGGATAAATGTAAAAGAACCTCTTATTGCATTTTTTTGAGGGCATTTGTAGTCAGTTGGGTAGTGTAAGGTCGAATGTTCTAGTGCAGCAGAATGACACTCTTAATTAAACCGTTTTTTCGTTTTGAAGAAAGGCAGGTTTAAGTTAGCAAGTTAGAATAAGAAGGCGTACTAAAGGTACGTCTTTTTTTAGATCAGTCAAGGGATCACTCTGGCTGCCACTAAAAATGGTAGTCATTACTTTACCGGGGAAGGGCACAACCTATGCATTTTTTGGTTTTGGACAGTTTAAATGGTGAGCTTTAGACCAAGCTTTTTGATCTGTAGGTGAACAAGGAATTCAAAAGCACACAACCTGTAACAACGTTGTTTTTGAAACTTAAATAATTTCGAGCATTGTGATTAACCCTAGAAAGATAAGGTGCGAAAAATTATTGATTATATTTACGTGGCTTCTGAGGCCTTTATTTTTGAAGACAGAAAAAAATGTTTTAAATAAAAATTGTAGGATTTTTTCCATATTATCTTTTAAAATTATTAGTAAAAAAATATCGCAATACAAAATGGAAAAATATGGGCTATTTTAACTTTTTTAAATGAAATACCCTGTATATTATGCGCTAAAACGAAAGACCTTTTTTTTCTGATTTCAAATATATCTACAATAATGATATTTGGATGAACCATTTTTGAGATATTTTAGTTTAAATTATTAATAAATTTCAAAAAAGTTTCATATTAGTATCAAAAAAGTTTCATATTAGTATCAAGAAAGCCATGGAAACAATACAATTGTCAGGTTGCTGAATTTGGTGAGGGTTTTCTCTGGACCAATAATGTTTATTTTTGTAATTAAACATTCCTGCTAAAGTGAAGAAAGACTTGTCGGTAACTAGAATTTTATTTAAAAACTTTGGATCCTGCTGCATAAACCTAGGTATTTCCAATGCATACTTAGGTCGGTCCTGCATGTTTTGTTCAGGAAGATTCTAAACGAACATAAATTTATAAGGATAAAATTTGTAAAATTTTAAGGTTAAATTATAGTTTGTTTTATTAAGTTCAGATGCCGCATCCGAAATTGATATTTCAGGATTTTCTAAAATTATTAAAAGTAGTTAGTGCTAGTCCAATAGAAAAAGTATAATAATTATCCTGAAAAACGAGGATA
>JAHBCN010020350.1:5000-15238 GCA_019359885.1 Listronotus oregonensis
GTTAAAATTCCAGAATTTAACAGTTGGGACATAATAAATAAATTTTTAATTTTTTTTGGCGTATGTTTTTTATTAATCATATAAAAAGGTGATTTGTTTCGTGATCTGATACACCTAGTAAAGTAGATTCATTAAAAAATTATTTATATATAACTGACAATCCCCCTTACAAATCATTAAGGACATCAATTTCGATTTTTTGAGAATTAATATATATATATATATATATATTAATATATATATATATATATATATATATATATATATATTATATATATAATATATTATTATTATTTTTTTATAACAACAAAACCATCTGCAATATAAAATTTTTTTGATTGAAATTTTTTACCTATGCACTATATCAAAATTTAATCCTACCTTAAAACTAAGGGGCTTTCTCACGAAAAGCACTCATTTTTGTTGTTGTGTAATACATAATTAATTAAATTTTGATATAGTGCATAGGTAACAAATTTCAATCAAAAAAATTCTGTATTGCAGATTGTTTTGTTGTTATAAAAAAATACATATTATATACCTGATAAAGGCCCTTCCAGGCCGAAACATCGTAATTGACATAAATTGGATAAAAATTGCTCAGTAAGCAACTGTTTTTATATATAGCGATTATCCCCAAGAAAATCCAGAAAATTTTAAAAACATAAACAATATATCAAGGCAAAGGTAAAGAAAATAAAAAATAATATATATAAAATATATAATATATATATATATATATATATATATATATATATATATATATATATATATATATATATATGTATATATATATATATATATATATATATATATATAATATATATTATATATATATATATATATATATATATATATATATATATATATATATATATATATATATATATATATATATATATATATATATATATATATATATATTTTATTTATGTATTTGAAATCAGACAAAAAAAATTTTTTGGGAGCCATAATATACAGGGTTTTCTTTAAAAAAGTTGAAGTTGCCTATATTTTTCCATTTTTTTATTGCGATATTTTTTACTAATAATTTCAAAAATATCATGGAAAAACCTGTAATATTTATATAAAACATTTTTTTCTGTCTTCAAAAATAAAGGCTCCAGAAGCCACGTAAATATAATCAAGGACCAGGGTAGTGTCAATAAGGTAAGTGTTGTCACCGTTCTTGAAATATAACGACCGCGTGAGTCAATATTACGCATGATTATAGCCGGCGACTACATGCGATTTTAAGAAAACGTCGACTGACCGGTTCAGTTACCAGAAAGTTTTGATCTTTGTTAACACCCATTATAGCGCACCTGTCAATATATTTTTGTGTTTCTTCAATTTTCTGAAGGTGCAGAACAAACTACTATACTTTTTTTGTCAATTTGACACGTTTTTATATTTCTGTAGGGTGGGTATAACGAAAAAGGTCCTAATTTTCTAATATGAATGGCGTTTGTGAATGACTACGAATTTCTTATACAAACTTCCATCCCCCCGTTTAACCCCTTAGACGATGAAGTTCTAAAAACACTACCACTGTTTATTTTTTTGGGTAATCAGAAGCCTAATTACCAACTTCCATATTACCAACTTTAAAAATGACGATTTTTCTAAACTAAATTTCATACTTATTTTAACCCCCTGACAGATGTGTAACAAAAATGTTAAAACAGTTTTAATTGTAATTAATAGCCTGTATACCAATTTTAATACTTGTAAGTCCAGAAACGATGAAGTTCTATTCAAACTTTTACCCCCATTTTACCCCTTTAGAAGGAATTTTCCTAAAATCCTTTCTTAGCTGACGCCTCCAAGTTTTCTGGGAAAACATAAGACTAATTACCATTTCCCATATTTACAACTTCAGAAATGGAAATTTTTCTATACAATCTTTCATTTTCATTTTAACACCCACAAGGGATGTAATTCCAAAAATGTTGAAACAGATAATTTTTAATGGTAATCAATAGCCTACAAACCAATTTTCCTCCTATTAGGTCCAAAAATGACACAATTCATTATAAACTTTCACTCCTCCCCTCCCCCCATTCTAGACCTTAGAGAGGGAGTATCCTAAAATCCTTTCTTAGCGGACGTCTCCTACTCTCCTACTCATAATTTATCCTTGTGAAAAATTTTGAAGAAAAAAGTGACCTTTCGCTTTTATACATGGCTAAACGAGAACGAACGAAGCTGCTTTTTGAGTATTTCTATCTTTTTTAGAAAAACGCTCTGACCCGTTTACCGTTTTCTGAGGGATACATTTTTAAGCATATGCAGCCACCACTATCCACTACCCTTTTGGGCCCCGGGGGGCAAATTATAGTCAGTTGTACCTTGTTTGAAGGCTCTTTTGATTCTTTTTATGTACAGGGTGTTCTATTTTCGTGTGTTTTCCGGGGTTCTCGCTTATGAGTGAATTTACAAAGATGCGGTTTTCGCGAAACCGTGCTACTTTTTTGTCAGACGAAAGATGCCACAAACAGATTTGTCCTAGCCCCCTTAGTTTCTTCGCTACAGGGTGATTTTAAAAAATTTTATTTTCGGTTACCTTGTATCTCAGGTATCTGATAACTTATCGAAAAGATAAAAACGGGCCCTTATAGAACTTTTTAGCAGAATACAGTGGCGTACTTGAAACTTTTCTCGATTTACTTTCTTTGAGATATTAGCCAAAGTTGCACTTTTTTAAATGGAACACCCCATATATTTTTTCGTCATATTATTTGCCACACTGAGAGCTTTCTAAAAATATAATATAGTCGAAACTCATTTTTTATAAACAGCATGAAAACATGCAATTATTTACTTTTTAACATAGGCGGCTTTGGTTTAAATTAATGACAGTCAAATTAATCGACGTCAAATGATTGCTATTGAATTTTTTAATGCTAGTTCCTAGATTATCGTTATCATCTTTTTAAAAAAAAAGGCACAAAACCAAAATTTTGAACATTTTGAAAAGTATGATATGAATAGATGTTTCATATTAAACCAACGAAGACGTCGATGAGGCGGCGGAGCTTTATCTAAATAGGTACGTTAGAAGAACGAATAAATTTTTTCAAATTTGACTTTTTCTCGATTTCTATATAGATATCCTGAAGAAGACAGCCTGATAGGCGCATATTTCGTAAAATACAAAACAATCTAATTCAATATGGGTCATTTAATAAACCTAGGCCGAAAAATTATAGTAAAGATAATGAAGTAGCTGAAATAAATGTTTTGGCATCAGTTGAAAATACCCCAGGGACATCTTGCAGGCAAATAGAAGAAAATATCGGAGTATCCAAAACAAAAGTCGAAAAAATATTGAACGGAGAGTGGAGTTTTGTAACTGGTTTCTCAATATGTGTGAAAGGCAGAATAATTTTGAAAGGAAGATCATTTGGTCGGACGAAGCCCATTTTACCAGTGCGGGTATCCTCAATAAGAATAACTCAAGGTTTTGGAGCCAGGAAAATGAACACGTTATTTTCCCAGGGAACGCCAGGGAAGGTTTGGATTCAATGTTTCTTGTTTCATTTTGGGAAGAAGAATTGAATATTGTATTTACCAAGGAAATTTGAATTCTGATAGATACATACAAATCTTTCAAGAAAAAGCAATGACTATTATGGAAGATATTCCCTTGGTTCAAGTAAATGACATCTATTTCCAACAAGATGGAGCTCCGGCTCACAACTCTCACGTGATACAACACTGGTTGGAACAGCACTTTCCTAATCGATTTATAGCCACGCACGGACCTATTTGATGGCCACCACGGTCTCCGGACCTCTCAGTTTTAGCTTATTTTTTGTGGGGATATTTAGAAGGTAAAATATACTCGAGGAGGTATGAAACAATTGAGGAATTAAGAGAGGCCACGGAAAATGAATTTAGAGAGTTGCGAGCCCGCTTTTTCATATTTGAAAATGCTTTAAGAAGACTACAGACGCAAACAATGCATAAGACATCATGGTCACCAATTCGAACAGTATTTATAAAATTAGTAGTTAAGTTTGTCTTTTAAGGCTCAGAATCATTCTAGCGTAAACTTGTTATTTTTATCCATTAGGTTGCCTTGTTAATAAATGTTTATATTACTAGATTATTTTTTGGTGCGAGAAGGCATTTGACGTTGATTAATTTGACTGTCATTAATTTAAACCAAAGCCGCCTATGTTAAAAAGTAAATAATTGCATGTTTTCATGCTGTTTATAAAAATAAGTTTTGACTATATTATATTTTTAGAAAGCTCTCAGTGTGGCAAATAATATGACGAAAAAATATACGGGGTATTCCATTTAAAAAAGTGCAACTTTGGCTAATACCTCAAAGAAAGTAAATCCGAGAAAAATGTCAAGTACGCCACTGTATTCTGCGTAAAAAGTTCTATAAAGGCCCGTTTTTATCTTTTCGATAAGTTATCAGATACCTGAGATACGAGGGATAACCGAAAATACAACTTTTTTAAAATCACCCTGTAGCGAAGAAACTAAGGGGCTAGGACAAATCTGTTTGCGGCATCTTTCGTTTGACAAAAAAGTAGCACGGTGTCGCGAAAACCGCATCTTTGTAACTTCACTCATAAGCGAGAAACCCCGTAAAACACACGAAAATAGGACACCCTGTACATTCCTGTATTAAGTCGTTTTAATTTAGTTGTTTTTAAAATACAGAGTGTCTAAGAAAAAAAAAATATATCTAGTTTTTTGGTGCTTAAAATAACTTCTAAATAACAACGATCGGACTTGACGTAATCCCCAACTGCAACTCCCTGACAAGGCTGCGTTTCACCCCTAAAATCTAAGAACGTAAGGGAGGCCAAGTAGAAACTCATTTTAGAGGTATTTTATTTTTTCTCACAGATACAGCAATTTTTGATATATAGGGTGGTTATACTGAATTTAAATTTTTGGAGTAAATAAAGAACTTTTATTTACAAAACAGTTATACCTAGTAAATTATCGACTCGTGCTACTACACTAAAACAAGATTATCAATTTAAAAGATGTTGAAAATGGCTTCCATTAGCTCCCATGTACTAATAAAGATTTTGTTTAAATCTTTCTCGCACGATTTGGAGTATTTCATAAGTAATGTGATTATATTCAAAATTGATGCGTTCGCGCACTCTTCCAAATACTTTACTTTTATGCGACCCCACAAAAAATCCAATGGTGAAAGATCTGGCGATTGAGGAGGCGATATCTTTTTTTCTCCATTAAAAAAGAATCAGCTACTTATATTTTGGGCTCTACTGCTTTAGTAAATCAACTATAAGAAAATAATTTATCCTGTTAAGTCAAGTTTACTAAAATTCTTATTGTTGAACAGAAAATTTAATAAACAAAAAAAAAAAGGAATTTCATATTTATTTTTGAGCTAATAGATATATCCATGAAAAGAAAAAAAAAACCTTTAAAACGAGGTGATATTTAGCCCCTCTTTCCCACCTAGATTTTAAGGGTGAAAAACACCCCTGTCAAGGCGTTGCAGTTTCGTGTTTGATGGTTGCTATTAAGAAATCTTTTTAAGCACCAAAAAATTGGATATTTTGCTTTTCTTTGAACACTCTGCACTTCGAAAACCGCTGAATCGAAACGGCTTAATGAAGTTCCGTACATGAAGAGAATCGACATGGCTTTTAAACAAGGTAGGTACGACTCAACCCTCCTTTCCATTTAAGTTTTCGGGGGTCAGAAGGTTGCCGACAGGGGTTGCCATATAACTAAAAAGTTTTCCCCTCGGAAAAAGTATACTGGTACGTCCGTTTTTCTCAAAAAATATGAAAAGCACTTAAAAAGGACCTTCGCTCGTTTTCGTTTAGCCACCCAGTATAGATTTCAATATACCTATTTTGCCAAATTATGATTACCTATATTTTTTCCACAAAGGTAATTTTATTTTAAGGATTTTTATTTTTAAAATGTACCTAATTTGTAAAAACTGAAGCAACTGATGTTTTTAAGATTGTATTTTAACATTATTTTATTAATCCGTTTACTAAATGAGCAGAGTCCGAAAAGGTTTCGCTGATTTGTACACCATTCTACCTTTGGTATTGCAAAATTAAATGGGTAAATTTGTAAAAGCTTTTTTAACCCTTTATGAAAACAGTAAGAAAAATGGCTGGACGTTTGGCAATCCTACCTACACACGAGACCTTAGCGTCAAAAGACGTTAACTACAAAAGTTACAAAATCAAGTTGCCCTAAACTTCAAATTCATCACATAAGATTCTACTTGGTATAAAAAAAAATGATATGTCTATCATAGTACAGGGGATGGGGAGAAAAAAGCTGTTTGACCTCCGGATTTTTTCCTACAGTTTCAATTTTAATGAAAATTTGGAATTAAGTTGCTTTTACCCTCCAGATTAAAGTTTATATATGCTTAGGGTGTGCTTTTTATTTTTAGGGGGTAAAAACCACCCCTTATGCTAAAAAATTAAAAACCATAGAAATAGACCTTATGTAAATTAAAATCATGACTAAATATGTAGAATAAATCTATTTTTATGTTGTGAGTTATATCTAACATTATATTTTAACGTTTCAACCCTTAAAAATCACCCTTAATAACGAAATTCCAAAATAAATGTTTTTTCATTTTAAAATTATTTAATAACGCTTTTATTGTAAAAAAAAATACAGTTTACGGTACAATAAATATTTAACTACCATAACTCAACCTTTAAATAACCACCGCTTATGAGATTTACAAAAAAAAATTATTGACAAATTAAAACGATTTGATGATAAATAATTGTAGTTCCGGAAATAAAGCTAATAAATTGCAAAACCTCGCAATTTTTGTGTCCTGTATCGATTTGTATAAAAATTTGGAATTAGGCGCTTCTAACCCTCCACTTTTAATTCTATTTCATGGTGATGTGCGCTGTTTGTTTTTTAGTTGAAAATAACCCCTAATTGTCAAAACTTATGGAATAACATTTTAAACCTTAAGATGGGTAAAATTTGGTTTGGATTAGTTGATTAATGATTGTTTTATGCTTTAGAATAGAATTTTCAAATATTTTAACCCTTAAAAATCAACCCTCGTTAGAGCTTAAATTAAAAAAAAAATATTTACCCTAAAAAATGATTAATGATTACCATAGTGATTTAATTTTAAAATGCTGTTGCTTAAAATATGTACTAATTTCATTTCGCTACTTTTCGACCCTTATAAATCAACCCTTATTAAAGCTTAATCAGAAAAAAATATATTTATCCCCAAAAAATTAATAGCTTGACAGATTTAATAATTAAAAATATTACTGCCTGAAATATTACCATTTCATTCTTTTGCAAATTTTTAATCCTTAAAAACCACCCCTTACAACATTGCAATTCTTATAAACCAATATTATAGAAATAAATAGAAAAAGAAAGTAGAATTGCATACGAAAATTATACCGGTAAAAGTATAAAGTATACCGGTTTTATAGAATATTATGCTCCGAAGTGGGTTGTTTAAAAACTTTAGTTTTAAAATGGGATGAGTTTAAAGGGCTAGAATAAGATGCTGCTCGCTCGTAAATAGAGGCTTTAAACGTCCATATCTGGCCAAATATTTATTGTTACAAAAAAATATATGTAATGAAAAGTCTTTGTTATCAAAAAAGCTATAATTCGGTACTCTAGCATTTTTTTCGTATCTCCAGTATTGTTGGAGTATTTTGAAGAAAATGGCTATTTTTAGCGGAAAATCGTTTCACTTTAAGCTCCAATTTTTCTAAAATTAAGCATTTTAATTTGGTTAAACTTCTAGAATGTATTAATAATACATACATAAAAAAATCGCAGAAGTGTACAGATCTATTTTAATTAAGAGGAAAATTAGGGGGTTGTTTTTAATTATCTTTTCGTAGAAAAAAGTAGGGGCTGGCCTTATTTTCATGATTAAAAACTATTTTTTTGTTTTTAAAAGAAAGGTCTTATTATACAGGGTGCCACAGATTCGAGTGCATGCATGGGGATCTCGGAAACCGTAAGAGATACGAAGTCGGTTAAATTATGGCAATGTTCGCATTTAGGTGCCTAACAACATACCGTTTAGAAAGTTGTAAAATTCCGAGTACTTCCGGAGATATCCGGAAAAAACCAAAATTTGCCGATTTCGTTTTTATTTTTTTCTGACGTTATTAAAAGAGATATGGAAAAACAAAAGACACTTTTTTATGGCCACTTTTTAAGCTCTCCAAAACAGCGTTGAGAGATTTTCCGAACGACGTTTCGTTTTCGTTAAACCATCATCAAGTTTATTTTTTTAAATACGGCACTCAATTGTTTATTGCATTTTTTAAAGCAGTTATAATCCCAATTACAATGATGTATAACACTTAATATTTTCTGTTAAATAAACATATTTTCCATAAGAGACAATGAGTTAGACGAGGAACGCACATCATTTCTTATAGGGGCGTTCCATATTTGTTAATAAATATTAAGTGTTATACATTTTTGTAATTGGGATAATAAGGGGTTCAAAAAAAATTAAATAAAAAACCCAGGTCCGTATTTAAAAAAATAAAGTTGATGATGGTTTAACGAAAATAAAACGTCGTGCGAAAAATCTCTCAACGCTGTTTTTAGAACTCAACAAGTGGCCATAAGAAGTGTCTTTTGTTTTTCCATATCTCTTTAAATAACGTCAGAAAAATAAAAACGAAATCAGCAAATTTCGGTTTTTCGGATATCCGGAAGTACTCGAATTTGCAACTCTAAAGGGACATGGTAGTTACGCAAAACACAACTTTGCCAAATTTAACCGACTTCTATTCTTATGGTTTCCGGATCTCATGCCTCAAATCTTGGAACCATACTTTAAAAAAGACCTTATATATTTTCCTTAAAGAATGCAAACTTTTTTCCCTATTTGACTTTAAATTTTTCAAATTTAGCATTTGACGAAAAGCTAACAATTAACTAGCCGTAGCTCGGTCTGTATTGGTTGTAGAGGAAATTAAAAAAAAACATTTTTTTTCTAGTTTTCTTATAAGCTACAATTTTGCTCTCTACAGTTTTTTTGATAAAACGCATATTTTTAGAGTTATTCCTGAAAACTCGAAAATATTAGTTTTCGAAAAAAATGTATAGAACATTTTTACTTAAAATTACCCTTTTTCGATTTTTGTAGTTAAAATGTAATAAAAAAATTCTACCCCCAAGATGGGGTGGCAACCACCCCCAGGATAAAAGCACACCTCGGCATGATATAAACTTTGATCCTTGGGCTATTATTCTCTACCATCTGTGAAAATTTCAGGTAAATCCATACAGGACAAAAAATTCCTAGCCAAAATGCCTCATCTCCTGTGCTATCAGCAACTTAGCAAAAAATATCAGAGAAATATTTCGACTTCACATTGAGATCTTAAAATTTTCGCAAAAAATAAAGTATTAAAGTTTTACCTGTTTCGGATTAAGATAGTAGGTAGTTTATGGTTTACCTAGATAAAAATACCTTATAAAATTATAACTGGATAATTTATTTCTAATAGAATTATTTATATACCTACCTAAAAAGTAGGATATTGCACTCTATATATTTATATGTATCACAAGACATAATAATAATTAGGAATGTACGGTATTATCAGTATAAAGCTCTTTTAATAACATTTAAACTGGTTACCTTTTATAAAAATCAAAACACAATAGGCGCATAAATAATTACCAACGACCCTTCTTAAAGGCGCCACATGGCCCCCAGGTACAAATTTAAAAACCCCGCCAAGCAACAGCTGTCCGCTCGGGCTCGAAGGCTTCGCATCGAGGGGCCCACGCGCAGGTCAAGACACCCGCCCTGAAACCGGCCTCAGTCCCATTTACATCGTTGAGGCGGCGCCCCACACCAGCCACATTTTAATACCGTTGCCAGGGCTTCGACGAGACCCAAACGACGTTTTTGTGACATTTTTGCGGGAGCTTTTTCGAAAAGGATAATATTTTAAATCAAAGATGGAAAGTACTCAGCCCTTGCCAGCGATAAACGATGTTTGGAGAAGTTACGCGACGATTTGTAGATTGTGCTTGCAAAAAAATGGATTTATGCTGGGTATTTTTAATAATATTCAAGGAAAAAAAAAAGTATTTCAAAGAAAATCAATTGACGGCCTTATCGGTAAATTGGGAAATTTTTTTAATTTTTACTATTTCCTTAAAAAATTTTCATTTTTTCCCTGCTTAAAAAAGTTATTTAAAATTTTTTTACCTGGAAAAATTTT
>JAHBCN010020351.1:0-15172 GCA_019359885.1 Listronotus oregonensis
TTATTTTGACGTGAAAATGGGGAACGTATTCGAAAAGACCCTGATTTGGCAACACTGCACGCTGACGTTCCTTGTCATAATGGGGTGTTTTCGATTATATGGAGAAAAGCAATGGTAATTTTAAATTTTCAAATTAAAAAAAAAAATATTAAAACACATAATTTCTCTTCTCCGGTAGTATATTTGCAATCCCTAAGGACACTGGAATATGACTATATAAAAATTTTACCATATAATCCAAAAATAGAAGAAAACCGTATATGCAATAATTACCAAAAAAATGAGTTCAAACAATGAAAACAGATTTGGAAGTAATTCATTTACTGAGATCGAAAAAGCAATTCATAACACGATCCCTTATAACACGGCGAAATCGAAAAAATCTGCTTGGGAACAATTTCTTGAGGAAAGAAATTACAATTTGGAAAAAGATACTTCGCCAGAAGATTTGGCGAAAATTTTAGAAGATTATGGGTATAACATGAAGAAAAGAAATGGAGAGGACTACAAAGAGTCTAGTATAAAATCCTTGTGGAATACAGTGGCACAGATGGTGCAAGAAAAATATTTCAAAGAATTTGGCAAAAAAGTGGATCCATTTTAGGACATAATATTTAAATCAGCTCGATTGGCACGAGATGCAAAGAGTCGACAAAAAAAGGAAAGTAAGTTCAAAAGCATTTACCACTACAGATCTTTTGGAAATGGTCAAATGTTACGAGGACAATCCAGACGGATTACAAAAAATATTTTTCCACATTTGTTCCTTTGAACTTGCCTGGCGTGGCAACGAAGCCGTTAATTGTAAAATTCAGTATTTTCAAAAAGAACTGGACCTCAAGGTTAGGTAACTAAATAATTGTTATATTTATTTTGTTTGCTTAAAGATTAATTTTTTTAGGCAACTTCTGTGGAAGGGTTGAATATAATCCCATATTTTCGAAAACTTCCCAAGGAGGCTCTAAAAGTTTGACAAATAGTAAATGGCTAGTAAGAAACAGAACCAATGAAAACCTGTGTCCAGTCAGATTATATTTGAAATTAATGGAAAAAAGAGCAACTAATCCTCACTTGACCACAGAGCGATTGTTTTTAACTATACATATCAACTGGAAAAAAGGAGTATGGTACAAAAACATGCCTTTGGGCTTTAAATCCTTATCAAAGTGGACAAAACAATCTGCTGAAAAAATTGGCTTAGATTAAAAAAAAATTAAAATTACCAATCATTCCCATCGATCTTCTGCAATCTCTACTTTAACAAAAAATGGAGTTGGTGATCAAGAAGCTATTAAGCTCACAGAACATTCTAGTACCAACTCTTTAAAACTATATCTTCAGCTGAATCCAGAGCACCACCTAAATTTAATAAACAATTTGCGACAAAATAAGGAAAATGAAGCTTCGGCCTCTACGAGTACTCAGGTCCAGGTACAAACTCAATCTGCTGTGGTTGAAAAAAACAGCGGTCAAACTAATAATTATTATAATTGCACATTTTATATAAATAATTAGGTAGTTTTTAGTTTACTTGTTTTGATGGCAATTTTTTTTTAATAAAATAATTCTGTGTTCTGTTTATTTTCAAAATCTCCTTACGTGAAATAGTCATGACGAATACCACTCGAAAAAAAAAATATGTAGGCAAAATTGTTCTCAAGGTTTTATTCAAGTTTGTTGCTTTTCGGTAATTTCGCTTATGAAATTTTTGATAAAATCACTTGTCTAACGGCTCGTGATTTTATTCGCGAAATTGCCAAGCAACAAACTTTCATTCATACCTTTCGAATATTTTGCCGTAACAATTAAGTTTAACTAATAATTATTACAATCGATCATTAAAAAAATAGTTTTATCATACTAAAATTTAATAAAACCAATAGCAGTATATAAAATATTTTTAATTTATTTTCCCATTAAGCCTATCTGGTCCCTTTCAACCATTAAACGTATTGTCAGTAAATTCAAGTCCAAAGCCATCTCAATAAATAATTGTAAATGTTTAACTTAGAAGATCGAAAATAGATCCGAAAAAAAAAGAAATGAACTCTTAATATTTTACTAGGTGTGGAAAAATAAAATAAAATAAAATACAATAACAAAATAATAGAGAATTACATAAAAAAACATTAATTAATCAAATGGTTAAACAACCCCCCATTAACAGCTAAACAATATCCCAAGCGATCATAAAATTAATTTCTAATGTTGCTAAGTTAATATTGCGAAATGTTATTACATTTTAACGAAATAGCGTTTTGTAGCTGGTTTAGATTCTCAAATTTTACACTTTTATAAATGACACTTTTTAAGTGACCCCACAGAAAGAAGTCATTCGGTGAAAGATCAGGTGACCTGGCTAGCCAAAGTATCCGGTACCGTGGACCAATAATATTGCCGTTAAAAGCATTTTCCAGGTACTTTCTAACTATACGAGCATTATGGACGGGGCAACCATCCATTTGGTACCAGATCATTTGATCTTTTCGAACAACTTCTTCCAATGCGGGTCCAATTTGATGTTGAAATAAGTTCAGATAGGTTTCTGCTGTCAGGTTCATAAAAAAGGGTCCAATGATATGGTGTCCGATAATTCCCACGAATACATTTGTTTTTTATGGGGATATTGTGTCCAAGTATGAACAAAGCGATGTTCATTTTCTTGGCTCCAATACCGGCAATTCTGAACATTTGGTTCATTGTTGAGGGTGAAGTACATTCATCGGTAAAACAAATCTTTCTTAAAAAATTCATATCGTTATTTCTTCTTTCCATCATTTCAGAACAAAATACCATTCTTCGCCTTCATCTCCTTCCTGCAGCTCTTGATTTTCGAATTTATACGAATAATATTTGTGTTTCTTTGAAAGTGCGCAATACCGTTGTATGATGTTTATTTACCTCTTGCCCAAGAACCCTCGTACTAACCATTTTGTTATCCTCCACACTCAGCAGAATATTAAGATCTCTGTTCTCTCTTTTTTCGGCTCTATTTTCGATATCCTAAGTTACTTAGTAATAAATAATTTACAATTATTTATTACGGTACCCTTGGACTCGAACTTACTGACAATACGTTTAATTGTTAAAATGGACGAAAGGGACTTGGTGGAGAAATAAACTGAAAACATTTTAGATAATGCTATAAAACTGTTTCCCGCATAATGCCACTTAATTATGGGTACTTTTTCGTCGATTGAATAATTCATATTTTTTTCCAATACCGACTGTCACTGATTTATTGACACTTTTCCATATGTCGGGACAATATTCATTTTACTGGTGTCTCTTTGGTTTTACCTGGATCGAAATTTTGGTAATTTGGCAATTACATTTAATTGAATAATTCAAGATTCGCTTATTAAATTTTTTTGAAATTTGGCACGAGGGCTTGTCAGATTGGTCTCTTCAAAATTTAAAATTAATTTTTTAGAACCCCATTTTATTAATATCTATGAAATTAATTACAAACTAGACTTATATAAAGTTCTTCTTCAAGGTCTAATTGTTTTGGACGGTATTAATGATCCACGTTGGCTACGACAAATAATTAATTAACGGAATGCTCAAGTTGTCTACTTTTATCAGTTCTGCCAACCCTTAGCAAATCGGTCTCAAAATATAATTGCCGGTTTTCGTTATCAGACCAATTTTAGTGACGTCAGTTCAAATTTTTAAAATTTACTAATATATTCCTAGACAACTCCTTTAAGAATTAAATTTTATTTAATATTTGTAAAAAACAATATAAAAATACCATTTTATTTAAGGAAAATAACGCCTATTATTTAGACTATTTAAATAAATAGATATATCCTAAACAAAACAAACTAAGCAACAAAGGAATTCGGCAACCTGTTTCTCTTATCACAGCCTATCCTGCGTATGAATTGATAGCGCACTCACCTTGCAGGTAAAATTTGACTTTTAGTTCCTAAAATGGCTTACCAAAACAAAAACATTCTGTATTTGGGAGTTATAGTTACTGATTTTTAAAGATATCTTGTTTTTCAGAAAAATAAAACATAACGTATATTAATCCTTAGTGTTTACTCTATATATGTGCATTCCTGCTAGGGAAGGGTTATGCCAGGATAAGTTCTGTTAAACGTGCTTTAAGACTGTGACTGCCTCAAAACTATTAATTACCCATTTTTCCTCTGGATTAATTAACCCATTGCCGTAAGTAATTCTTATTCAGGTGAAACTACACGGTCCTATTTGTCAGCAAGTACTGTCCAAAACATTTCTAGTTGGATAATTTACTGTATTTTACCAAAATTATCTATAAAACCTCTTCAAGTTTGCATACTTTATTACCAAATTTTTGCATAATTATATTAATGCTTGTAGCAACCGAAAAGGTTGTTACATAACTTGGCAGAAAAAACGCTTTTATCAAAACAAAATATGTGCGCATACTTTTTATCTTGGCGTAAAATCTGTTTTCGCAATTTTTTAATGTCTTTTTTGCAATACCTTGTATAAATCACGTTTTGCCATTTTTTTAGCATCCAAAATTTGCTAGCTGTACTATTTTTGTAAAAAAAATCAAAAAATCAAAAACGATATATAACCACTAAAATTCCTTTTGCTTTTCCAAAAAAATTAAAAGTTACATACATCGACATTAAAATCACACTACAAAATATATTTTAACATTTAAGTTAAATTATGTATCCCTTGTTTCAGGAAGGATCGAATATATCACAGTCTTCAGCAAAACTGTACAAGGTGGTGCAAAAAATATGTGCGATAGCAAGTGGCTTGTTCCTAATTCAAAAAACCCTGAGTTTTGTCCGGTACGTTTGTACAAATCCCTGTTAAACAAACGAACGTCTAAAATAACAACAAATAGATTGTTTTTGACACCAAATTCAGCATGGCAATCCAATCGTAGCACTGGATGGTTTAAAAACATTCCTGTTGGAAGAAATAAACGGTCAAAATGGACAAAAGACGCAGCCCAAAAAACAGGTATGAACACGACAGAAGTTAAAATATCTAACCATTCTATGCGATCAACTGCTGTTACTAATCTGGCAAAGGCCGGTGTAGGTGAGCAGCAACTCATCAAAATCACAGGACATTCTAAAGCTGCGTCTATCCAACCGTATCTACAAATGGACAGTCAACATCATTCAAATATCATCACTGCCTTAAGAACCGTCCAAAATAATATACCATCTACAAGCTTTGAAGCTCCCTTGAAAAGACAGAAAATAGACACTTCTTCGAGCCAACACCATCAATAGTTTGACACTCCTCACAGCAACATAGAGAATAGTGCTACTACAAACATAATTAAAAACAATTTAACCGATATGGCTAACAATACTCCTGTAACCTACAATAATTGTAATTTTTATATTAATTGTAATTTAAAATGAGTTTGAAGTAATTACCTTTCCTAGCTTGAAAGTTATATTGTTCTTATTAATTATTGTTCTTATTGTTTTAATAAAAAAAATGTTGTATTAAAATAAAATGTTTATATAACTCAGAAATAATCTACCAAATATCCCTCGTCCATGTAATTTTTCCTGTGGAAAATTGTAACACTTGTTTCTAAGTAATTGTTTTAACAAATAGATTCGCGAGTGGAAAAAACCTCGCCTTCGACTCGGATTTTTAAAACCACTCTCGCTCATGCTATTTGTTTAAACAAATTACTTAGAAACTCGTTTTTCCGAATTTTTCCGGAAAAATTAAATGCACTAGGGATATTACCCCGATAATGTTTCTTCAATACATGCTGTATTGGAACAGAGAGATTTTCGATCCTTGCGATTCGCATGTTCAAATTTCGGAATTTCAAAAAAGAAATAGAACTTCTTAAGGGTACCCTGTATATTCAAAATGAAAAAATATGTAAACAATACAGCCGTATAAAAATTTTTAAAAAACCATTTACCTCCCATAGTTACATATCATAAAAGTTAAAATTTAACAAATGTTAACTATCCTTTAGGATGCTGATATCAAAAATTTCATAGGGCCATTTTTTTGTTAGCAATAAAATTTTACGTTATTAAGTTAGACTTTAAAAAATATATAGTGTGTGTCATAAAATAGTTTTAAATTCAATAAAATATATACCTGGTGATCCAGGAGGGTTTTTTTGCATTTTCAACATAAAAATTGTCAAATTTAACGTTTTTGGACAAGTCAGGTGACTTTCAGTCACTTCCAGTTTCACCGGAAACTACCTCAAATTTCGAGTTTCAAATAAGATATACCGGGTGGTGCATCGCCAGACTGGCCATAGGAAATCCCATGTAAATTTTGATACATTGAAATATTGGCTCCTCTATTAAATTTACAACAAAATTGTATTAGACAATTAAAAGTTATTTAAGAAAAACTATTTGTAAAATCGTTGCATACCTGCTACAAACTCTAATGAATCCACCAGAAATAAAATATGTCTTGTCAACTTTTTAATTCACGTTTTACTTTGTATTAGTTATTTCAACATGTGTTACAGTATTGAAGAGAAAATAATGGTTGTAATCATTTAATAAATACAAATAATTACATTGAACTACATAATGAGATTTTTACATAATTGAACAATTTTATAGGAAGGTGGAAAACACACTTAAAAACTGTCTAAAAATACGTTTTAACACAACACATTAAAACTAAAAGCTAATGTTTTTTAATTAGATGCTCAAACAGACCTTCGTTTACTGCTAAGCAATATTCTAAACGGTTATAAAATTCAGTTCTTACATTATGAAGTTGAAATGCCGATAGTCGATCGCACGCCGCTGAAATTAAAACTTTTAATTCTTGTAAGTTTTGATAACTCAAATTTGTATAAATAACATGATATGACCCCAAAATTTATGGTGTAATTTGGTCCTATAGTGAGTCCATTGAAAACATTTTGAACATATTCCCTTACTTCTCGTGAATTGTGTGCAGGACAACCATCCATTTGAAACCAAATGTCTTGATTGTCAGGTGCAACTTCTTCAAATGCCGGCCCCACTTGATTTTGTAATAGTTCTAAAAAGTTTCTGTTCCCAAATTGTGATTCAAGAAAAAAGGTCCAATAATCCGATGTCCAAATATACCCGCCCAAACGTTTACCTTTTGAGGGTATTGGGTCCTTGTAGATACAAATCTGTATTCATTTTCTTTGCTCCAGTATCTGATGTTTTGAACGTTTGGTTCATTGTTTAATGTGAAGGTGCATTCGTCACTAAAACAAATATTGCGTAAGAAGTCCCTATCGTTATTCGCCATTTCCATAACTTCAAAACAAAAATCTGCTCTTCGGCTCTCATCGCCTTCCCTTAATTCCTGATGTCTTTGATATTTGTACGGATGATATTTATATTTCTTTAATATGCGTAGTACTGTGCTGTGATCCTTTCCTACAACTTTGCCAAGAAGCCTGGTGCTAATTCCTTTTTTTTCTTCTACATGAAGTAAAACATCTAAATCGGCATTATTTTCTTGAGCTCTTCCATCGAGTACATTATTATTTCGCTCTAAGCAGTTGCATTTATTAATAACAGTGCCTTTTGTCTCAAACCTATGAACGATATTTTGTTGTCTTACTTGGACATTACGCCCAAAACGTGCGACACTATTTGAGTGAAGTTTTTCCAAACCGCTGGATAGGAAGAAGAGGTACCATTGAATGGGCACCAAGATCGCCGGACCTTAATCCTCTGGATTATTTCCTTTGGGGTCACCTAAAAACGAAAGTTTACGTAACAAGACCAGAAAATTTAGATGAACTTATGCAACGACTTGCATACGAAATTTGCCAAATAACTCCAGATATGATTCGTAATATCAAGAATGAATTTTATTTTAGATTAGGGTTTTGCCAAGAAAAAATGGGCAACATTTCCAACAATACTTACAATAAAATAACTTTGTCGAAAAATTCAATTTTTATTTTTTTCTAGCTTTCTAGCTTATCAAAATGCGAAACTAAATAGTGGGTCATGTTCCTTTTTTTATTCCCTTTCCAACGAGCTATCACAAAACATACCTTCACATTTGAAAAAAAAAGTTGGGGATGGTTTCTACCCTCAAAAGAGGGTAAATTTTATAAAGGGACCCGTGTTCCTTTATTTTTTCAACAAATAAAGAGGCTCTCTAATATTGAATTTATTCCAGTAAAAAATTCCACCCTGTATATTTTGGTAAAAAAGCACATGTTAGTTAGGAGTGTTTCCTTATTTAAAGATTTTAACAGGCAGATGTTTTGAAATTCTTCATCTTTATTTTCGAAAGTCAATGCGATGCTGATTAAGAATCTTAGGTAAAAATTTTAAAATTTAAAATGGAAAATTTAAAATGGCGAATTTTGGCATTTATAAACTAATTTGTCTCAAATTAGAAATAAAAGGAATCCATTCCTTTTGGAATCGCATCCAAAAAGGAATCGATTCCGAATCATTTAAAGGTCCGGTAAATGAATCCGGATCACGAATCTTTTTTTTAAGTAATCGATTCCAGCCTTCGGATCTTTAAAAAAGAATCGATTCCTGGACTCGATTTCTAACCCGTTCTGGTAGACAGTATAGAGTAAAATTATCTAAAATGACACTTTTCTCTATACTGCTTTTTAACAAATTGTGTATGAGAGATCCAATCATAAGCACCCACGAATGGGTTTTAATCAACATCGTTAAATCGAATGCATCGCTTTATTTCTCTAGCCCCACAGACAACAAACGCAGACAGACAGGAAAAAATAAAAAATGGACCAGCTCGTATAATTTAATAAAACAAAATTGTTCGGCCGATATTTTACCTGACAGAGCTCGGACTAAGATTAATGTTGTAATTTCTGGAAGCCATTACTGTAAATGCACAGGCGCCATTGTCAATGCTTGCACGAAGAGAAAAAATGAGAAAAAATCGACGGTCATTTATTTTAAGCGTGTATACATGTGCTGCGGAAGGTGGACTTGAGCAGCGAAAAAAAAAACAGATTAATATCTTTCCTTGAAAGCGTTAGACAATGTTATGTTTTCAATAACAGTAAAATCTTGGACTTCTGTTGTCTTTATTTGTTTATTGATACACAACGTTTCGGATAGTGATGTATCTTCAACCGTTTTCAAGTGATAACTAAAAATTATTCTTAAAAGCCACGACGCATGTACTATTCGTTGTTCACCGATGCTTGACAGATTTTTTACGGTTCAGCAACGGCTGCTAGATATTGGGAATGTCGATACTAGCCTTGCTAAATACATTTTGGTTGTTCACAATTGATACAGCTTCTTCACACAGATAACGCTTTCATAGTATGAATGAGATACACATTGAGTCAATGGGGTACTGTATTTGCAATACCTGAATGACATTTGTGATTAAATAAATGAATATCTTACTTTTATTTATGCATATCTCATTGAAATTAGTTCAAACATAAGAATCATTGAAGTAAATTGTGATCTTATTTAAACATTATTAAAACGTAATTAAACGAACATAAGAAAGTATTAAATTTAATTGGTTTTTAATTAATGGCTATGTTAAATGCAATGAAAAGTCCGATTCATTAGAATAGGTATAATCTGGAGCAAATAGTCGGTGTATACTACATTAATATGAACTCTATTAAAAATATATCTAATTTTTTTTGTGACAATTACTATTATTATTATTCATCTTAATAGAGTCTCATTTAAACAACCTGAACCCACAGTTGATTTAATTTGATTTAGTATTTATTGTAATAAAATACTTTAATTGTTTAAATACGAGTTTTTTATTGACTAAATATTAATTTGTACTACATTTAATAGGGTTTTAAAATCAAATTCCGGAAACTGTTTCTAAAAGTCTTGCGTCCAAAGGTTTTCTGCCCATAAAATGAACTTTTGTTCTGTTTTCGGTGGGGACAATTATGTACTCATTGGTGACGTCGTCTTAGGAAGTTGCTGAGCTTGTAGATGCCAAGGAACTTGCTGACCTAAGGCTTACAATACTTCTTTATGTACCTGGAGCCTTTGCCACAGAATAAGGGATCTCTGTCACAGTACACGGGGTATCTGCCACAGTGCAGGGAGTCTTGGCTGCATGCATATCCTAAAACGAAATAGACTTTTTAAGCTGTTTGATTAGAGCCAACATTAGCCTCTCATCTCATCAAACAGGTTTTTAAAAATAAATTGGACCATCCTGTATAATACTTACCGTTAAACCAAATGTTAAATCATCAGCAGGTACCTCCAAAAGCACATGTATTGAGATCTGATGTATTTTCTTTTTCCTCCTAAATGTATTTTTCTAAACAATCCTTAAAATGTATTTGCAAGTTACTTAATGGAATTACAATGTCTAATTCTTTCTTATTTAGATTAATCCCTCTATCTGAAAATAGAATAATTACATTAAAATATCCTTGCACCACACGGGAAACATTTTTAGTATTGATTTCCAAAAAAAAAAGTTTCTTGATGGTAACAGTTAGTACTTGTCTTTACCCTAGCCCAGCTTATCCATCATAATAAAGGCTTTTTTAAAATAGAAGTAGAAAAACCCTTATTTCTGAAAATTTGTATACAAATATATCAATAGGAAAAATCGTTTAGATAACCATCGAGATAGCCAGATTGCCACCATGGCGCCATGATAAATTTTCGTTATTCTATACAACAAAACATAGGAAAAAATATCGTATAATTTAACTTACCTGCAAATACTTGTATCAAGGAGTTAACCCCAGGAAACCACAAGTTATTTTTTATTAATAGGTATATTACTAAAGACAGAATAATTAGGATCTCACAAGTTACATTTAACCATTAGTTGAACCCTGAACCTGTTGTCGTTCAGTTCAGCCAGCGCCGAAGTTCCCGAATACCGATATGAAGGTGGGACGTTGTTTTTAATTTTAGCTATCGTTAAATTGAATATACGCCCATTGAAATAAGGGTCACAATATTGTGCCAATCACAGTATTGTTTAAGGCGAAAGGAATATTGGTATTCACCGTACGACACTTTTAATTTAGCCCAAGTTAAGTTTCCATTGCAATAAACATTGCTAATTTTTCCTGGATTACATAAGCTTTAAACACAATAATTTCTGTGATTTTCAAGAAATACGATTTTTAGTTCTAAATATATAGAATCATTTACATAATAACAAGATATTTTAACTTAATACTATTTTGATATGGTCTGAATATAATTTTAAAGCATCAATTATTTCCCTCAATTTTCCCAAACATAATTAATTAAATAAACTTTAACTTTTATTGGATAAATAAAAAATCAAACAATCAAAGCCTTGTTATTCAATATTTAAATTTTATTCTCTTCCAGTGTGTTTCTTTATGAATAATTTTTGGTTCTGACTATTTTATGCGGTGTTGTTAAGACCATGCGACTTCGACGTTTCACCTTGTTTCGTATAGTTTTTGTGTTCTTAACGCTATTTTTGAGTAATCTTTTTGCTTTTGCACCACATTTACAGGAAATTTGGTAGGTACGGTAATTATTTGAGGCATTGTTGTCCGGTCTCGTCTTAGTAAGAATACTTCTTGGAGTGGTTTGGGATTTAAATGCCGTTTAAATGCCAATTTTGCGGATCTTTTCAAAGTTCCTTTAATATACGGAATTTTTAAAAATATTTGGTCCTGTGGGGTTTCGTTCAAAGAGTTTTATGTCTTAATGGTTGGAAGAAGAAGAAATTTTTCATAAAGAAACCCATGGAAAGAAAAAAATTAAAGATGCTGTAATAATTGTAAAAAACCAAAATGTATTTAGCAAACCTAGAATGGACATTTTAAATATCTGGCAGCCGTTGCTAAAGCCCAGTGGCGTGGCTACGTAACCCAGGGCCTGGAACGGCAAGATTTATAAACAGACTAAAGAAGTAGCAATGGGAAGCCCTCTCAGCCCGGTAATAGCAAATTTCTTCATGGAAAAGTTCGAACAACTGGCTTTAGGCAGTGCCCCTTACAAGTCAAAAGTGTGGCATAGATATGTGAATGACACATTCGCAATATGGAGTCATGGGCAAAATAAACTGCAAGAATTTCTGACACATTAAAAGCATCCATGAAAATATACAGTTTACGATGGAAATCGAGGACAACAACAAGCTAGCGTTCCTTGATGTATTATTAACGCGTAAAGGAAGATCATTAGGCCACACGTATACAGAAAACCCACACACACAGATCGCTACCTACATAGGGATTCCAACCACCACCCATGTCAGAAATATGGAGTCATTAAAACTCTAACAGAAAGGGCAAGAGGAATTTGCGAACCCGAGGCGCTAAACGCAGAACTTACACATATTCATATTGCTTTAAGGGCCAATGGTTATTCAGAATGA
The DNA here is from genome assembly GCA_019359885.1 of Listronotus oregonensis. Lineage (NCBI taxonomy): Eukaryota > Metazoa > Arthropoda > Insecta > Coleoptera > Curculionidae > Listronotus > Listronotus oregonensis. The sequence continues at coordinate 12,331 of JAHBCN010020351.1, forward strand.
GAAATCAAAAGATCAATGGAACCAGCAAATACCAGACCCGTGGAGAACGAACAACTCAAACCAGTGGCAAAAGCATTTCTGCATTTTAATCCGGGGTTACGGACAGGATTGGTCGATTGCTATGAAAAGAAAAATGTAAAAACAATATTCAAACCAACAAGGAAAATCAAAGAATGCCTTCGATCGGCCAAAGACAAAAGAGATCCACTTTCGGCTTCAGGAATTTATCGCATTCCGTCAGGGCCGGATTTAACTTTTTGCCGCCCATAGGCTAATATATTGTTGCCGCCCTAATATGTCAATATTTTTTGGATATCAGAACTAAAAATAAAGCATTAAAAGAATGTAAACTTCACTAGTAATTCTTATAAAAATTTAATTAACAAAAGTAAATCATATAGAAAATTAAATAACAATTCTTTAAAACAAACAAATTTCTTATTGTAAAAATAAAATATAAATTAAAATGGTAAAACAAATAAGTCTTTTTTTGAACTATGTATTATTTAATTATAGGTATAACCCTATACTAACAATTTTCTTTGAACCTTTTTTTTCTGCAAAATCATTAATAATATCATTAAAATTTACGATTACATTTTTTTTAAAACTAATCTCAAATTTGCCGCCCTAGGCTTCAGCCATTGCGTAAATCCACCCGTGCATTTCGTGCACATGTGGAAGCGTGTACAGTGACGGAAATAAAATTTCGTACACTTAGGTTAACATTTTATGTCAATTTTGAATATTTTGGTAAACTTGGCTTTTTACCTTTTTCTCACCTTAATTAATATTCAATAAAATACATGACTCCAAAATAAATATATAGTTTATTTTATTCAAATATTAAAGAAAAAACACTGGCTTAATATTTCAAAGCGGTACCATTTTTTTCCACTAATAAGTTTAAACGTGTGGGCATTGATGCAATCAGCATTTGTGCATGGTGAACATTGTACACACATTTATTCCACAAATCATCACTGTTTTGTGGATGGAAATCTTTGTTCTTGTTAATTTCCTTTACGATATATCCCCAAACGTTTTCGATTGGATTGATATCAGGGCTTCTTGAGGGCCAAGGTAACAATGAAATGTTATTTTCCAGTAGCCAGTCAGAAACTCTCCTTGCTGTATGGACGGAGCAGTTGTCATGCTGGTATATAAAATTTTCTTGTTCAAATATATTGTTTACCGATGGCAACATAACATTTTGGAGTATGTGTATATAAGCTTGACTATTAAATCTTTCTCGAATACGGTGACATATGCCTAGCCCTCTGAAAGACATATACCCCCATACATTAACAGAAAATCTTCCACTTGTTTTAACATGTTGGGTATATCTTTCTTCGTACCGTGTATTTTGCGGCCTATACACTATAATCTGCCCGCTATAATAAGATTGAAAAATCTTCTCATCGGTAAATACTACCCTTTCCCAAAAATCCATATCTTGCGGTAAATATTCCGGTGCAAACCCGATTCTTTGCTCTTTATTCATATCGGTCAAAAATGGCTTTTTAGCAGCTACACTGCTTCTCAATTCCGAATTTTTCCTAATACGATTTCTTGCCGTTCTTACTGTCCCAGGAAAATTAGTTTGGTTGTGTGCTTCTACAGCTGCCTGAAATGGATTGTTTCGCAAAAAAATCTATCAGGGTCATTATCTTGATTTTCGTTTTAAATTTTTTTTCTACCACTTTCAGCCCTTCTCTCCAATGATCCTGTATTTTCCCATTTAGTTCTGAGGCTTTGAATAGTGCTTCTTGGTTTCCCAACTTGCTGAGCTATTCTTCCCAGAGAAACACCTTCTTCGAATAGAGTAATTACTCTCGCCTTCTCTAGTTCATTCATTTTTCAAAATTAAAAAAAGTAAAATAATATAATTTTGAAATGTGTGACAGATAACAATTTGTCAAGTAAGGTATATTTCCAGGTGATCCAGGTACGCAAAAGCCAACATCACACTGGGAAAAATTAGGTGTACGAGATTTTAATTCCGTCACTGTACATAGAAACTACAAAACGCTCGATCAACACCGGGATTAAAGAGCATAAAGCCAACTGTCGTCTGGGGCAGACAGACAAATCCGCCGTAGCAGAACATACCCTTACAACGGACCATCGAATTAAGTTTGAGGAGACCCAAGTACTCGCGACCACGTCGGCATACCACTCCAGACTCTACAGAGAAGCCATAGAGATAGAAAAGCATAGCAATAACTTTAATAAGAAAAAGGAAGCAGTTAAGATCAACAAAACATGGGTCAGGAAGCAACTTCTTGAAGATGCCAACCGCTCATGTTGGCGAAACTTAAAGTCAACCAGACAATCGACGCCGGCCTAACAGCTCAAAAACCATTGAAACATAAGATATGTAGATACTGTCATACTTATAATTAATAAGGCGCTCATTAAAACAATGTTCTATTTTAAAACAATATTTTCCTAGTTATTATTTTAATGTTTCGACTATTTTATATCAAGTTATGTTCTACTTTTTATTTTGTAGCGGCTGTAAAAGAAGGATATGTAAACTTTTTATCGTGCATGGTTATTCCTTGGGGGCACTGCCAACAAATTTTAATTTTTTTAAACAAAGTTTCCATACTTACCAGCCCTGTTGCAAGTTTAGTTTATGCTATTATAGATTTCGTGGCAAGAAGCTAAAGTCGAAAATACTTCATGTAATTACAGAATTAACTTTTTCGAAGTCGCTTAACAAATCGAGGGGCCTCCATAAGCTTGGGATTCCCGGTAAACTGCACCGCCTAGCCCTTCGATAGCTACGCCACTGACCAAGTATTTAAAGCCAAAAAACGGGAACTTAAGAAGACAA
>JAHBCN010020352.1:0-15148 GCA_019359885.1 Listronotus oregonensis
ATTCCTAAAAAATTTTTTTTAGATAAAAAAAGTGGGCGGGGGGTGGGGGTGGAGGGTTAAAAATGGTAAAAACGTGTTTTTCGCTTCTGCAAGCCCATTGGTAATTTTAGAGGGGGATGTTTAAAAGGGGTTTTTTAGGTTTTAAAAAAACGTATAACTTGAGCTCGGCAAAAATTGATTTGGTCAATTTGTTAATAAAAAAAATAAAAAAACCTTTAAAAAAAGCCTTTTTTTTAAAATGTTGATAATTACTGCAAAAATTTTTTTTTCCATTTCTATTATTGAAAAGTGGGTTTTTTTAATTTAAATTAAATAAAAGGTTCTAAAGAATGATCTAATTTGTTGCTAAGATAATTAAGTTTTACAATTTTATAGCCCATTCTAATGGGATGTATCTTTTTTGCTTATATACATTTTAGTTCTTACAAACTGTCTTTTTTAAGGCTTATATTCTACTATTTTGTAAATAAAAAAAAAAATTACTAATCAGTCCTTCGTTTTGAGTTAGAAAAAAAGTAACTTTTTTGTTAATAACAATTCAAGCTGGAGCGCCCCCTGCATGAGTTACGGATTGTTAATTTAGGAACACGAAAAGCCGACTTCAAAACAAATATTTTTGAAAAAAAAGTTTCTACGACCAGTTTTTTTCATTTTTCGTTTGGTTTAGATGTCATATTGGTAAAAATTGTCTGAAGATGGCTACTTTTACCCTTTCTGGTTATTCTCTGTTTAACCAGAACTAACCGCAGTCATCCTGTAAAAGATATCAATAAATGATCAGGCATAGTCATAATCACTATCAAAAAGGGCATCCCGGGTACAATTGGTTTTTTTTTTTCAGGGGGGTGGGCTGACAGTCTAATATCCACAACTATCATGCAAGAATATAAAATATAACATGATAAAAACCAATTTCACTTGCTGGGTTCTTATGCTTAAAATATCACACAAAATTAATAAAAATTTAGCTACGACACAATCAAGTGTTAGAATCAAAGATTAAAACAAACCCTATTTCCGGGAAGGGGGGGTCCTCAAATACAATTTGAATGACATTTGCATTTGTAATGTATTCATTTCCTTTGGTTAATACACAGTAGCCCTGACATTAAATTTTACCACTTTAAATAGACGTTTATTAAATGTTCTGTTAAGTCATTGTAATACAACCCACTGACAAATTGTAATAAGAAGTCTTATTTAATATTTTGGGTCATAAATACTGCTTAAAACAAAGTCGTAGGTTTTTACGTAAGAATTTCCCTAGGGGAAGCAATTTTTGCCGTTAAAATATTTCAAAAATAATTCAGGGTTTTAAAACGTTTGTATTTTCGAGTTAAAATTATGACTTTTTAACAACTGTATCGATTCCATATCGGTCTCTCCAGGATGGTTTAAACATAAATATGTCAATCAAAGTATCCGATTATGGCAGATTCCTCATAGCTGAAAAAAATTAAAATTAAAATTTATATTTTTGGGTTTCTGTAAGCGCATATGAAAGTATTTATGTAAAATTTTACACCTGTCACTTTAATTAGACAATTTTTTTTTTAAGAGTTCCATAAAAAATTTTTTTTGGAAATTTTCCCCTTTGTCTAGGTAGGCAAACAAAACTATTAGGTGGAAATTATTTTCTGACAGCTCACGTATTTTTTTATTATTTTTTAAAATAAATTATGGGTGTAAAATTTTCTTTATTCCATGTCCGGAAATTTTTTCTCAGTCACGCATTTTTCGAGAAATTTCCCTCGTCTTTGACTTGGGAAAAATTTCAAAAGATGCGTTTCTTCGAAAAAAGGTAGTATTGTAGTACTAGAAAGATTATAAGTGAAAATTTCACAAATTAGAATAGGTTTTTTTTTTTGATAGGCCACCATGGCAACGCATGTAGTTTATCAAAAAAATTTCTCATTAGGGTGTGCAACCAACGGCGAATTATAGTGGACATGTTTTAACAGAACGGATTTTTTTTTGACAATAATTATGAAATATAATTATAATTTTCTACTGATCTTAGTAAGAAAAATAATACATAATATAAAATTATGAACTATGTCAAATGTTAAATATTGAAAGATAATTTTTGCACAACTACAATCGATATAAAGGTCATTCATTAATTACGTAAGGGTCTCGAGGGGAGTCAAAATTTATTATTACAAATCCAGCTCTATTTCGGGTGCTAAATGGTTGTTTTTTTTCTATAGTGTGCCCCTTTTATTAACATCTTATTTTACAAATTTTTTTTGTTTATTAAAATTTTAAAATTTTAAATTTTCATTTTATCATGATCTAGGGGTTTAGGGGTCCCAAAACAGAGATTTGCAAAAATATTGAAATGTGATAATAAAACTTCTCTTTAAAGGGTTGTTCGTTCCATTATCCCCAGAGTGCCCAGACGGTGGATGGTTTAAAAAAAATTTTGTTTAGAAACCCTGTGCTATTTATTAAAAAAATGTTTTTTTTCTAAAGATTTTAAAAGTCTTAAAACAAAACATAAATTTTCTTAGTCTATTTATTCATTTTAATACCATTTATTTCAAAGTAAAAATTCCATTTCCTTTGAAAAAATGAGTCACGTTTTAAAACATATAAAGTCACAATTTAAATTCCCGCCTCTTAAATTAAAATAATACGATATGAAAATAATTAATTCAATTCTTAAAATTGAGAATATATAAGCTCTTGTTTTGTAATATAAGTTTCACTATTTTAGCAACGGATTCTTTCAGTTCAAACCGCCTTTATATCATTTTAAAATTTCAAGATCTCATTCCAAGAACTTCTTGATTTTAGTAATATACCCACCAGAAATAGGTGCAACAACATCTGTACTAGTGGTTAGTTGTGGTTAGTTTACTAGTATTATCGATACGACCCTTTTTGGGGGAAAATTTTAAAAATCTAAATCAAATTTTGATGTTTAAAGTATTTTTCATTATTAAAATATTTTTATACCTGTTTGCTTTGGGACTATACCTACTTAATGTAAAAAAATAAAACTAAAACAACTTTTACCCCCCCAAAATTAAAAAAAATCTACCAAAAGGTTTGAATAATTTTTGTACTCCCCCTTATTATCAATAGATCCCTATCTATTGACAAAACCCCCAAACGATGCCGACGTTATTAGATAAATTAGATTAGCACCAGGGTAATTAATAATTCAATGAGTTATCAAAAGATATTGGACAGAGATTGGTTTTTAAAAGAATTTTAAAAAAATTATGTTAAATATAAAAAATTTTTAAACTTTTTTAGAATATTTTTATACAGGGTGTCTGTAAAAGGTCTTGACAAAACGCTAAATTTTCCCTAAGGCGATTGTTGGCCAGGCATGAGTTTTTCATTTTTCAAGCCTGCATCTCTGGCCGATTTTAAAATAAAAAACAAATTTTGAAAGTTATAAAATTTTTAAAATTTAGGTGGTCGGTACATACAGTCTTTTTTTACTTTACTTTTAGGTAATTATGGAGATACTCTTTTTAAAAGGGGAAACGTCAACCAAGTTAAGTTCAGGTTAACCCAAGTTTAACCAACCTTCTACAACCGGCCCATATTACATTTCACCATAAAGCTTTTGCCGCTTATTGAGATATTTTATTTTTAAAAACTAAGAAATGTTTCTGTGTTAAGTTTTCAAAGATTAGGGATAACTTGAGTTTGTATTATTTAGAAATTTTAGTATTGTTTTTTTACAGCTAAAAAAAGATATTTAAAAAAAATTAAAAACTTTTTAAACTTTTAGCAAGCTTTTTATTTTACTAAAGGTACCTACTACCTTTTCAGTGTAGTTACAGAATTCAAAAGTCACTATAAATTTTTCCCCCAAAAAATCTCTTTGGATCTAAAAAAATTTGTTTTTTTGAAATGACACCGGCATTGTCTTAATTAACATTTTGCATTTTTTTGTTTCATGAGTCTGGATGTTTAAATAAACGGGGTTTTTTGGGAAAAAAAAGCAAATATTTTAATAAGGGATCTTGGACTGAAAATAGAAAAAATTTCATATAAATGCTGGTACGGAAATGCATTTTTATCCAGTGTGTTAAAAGTTTAAATTAAAAATAATCTTTCATTTATATTACAAAATTGGGGCCCTTTTGCATAAACCTGTTAGGTTTAACGAAAACTTCCAAGAGGTTTGTCAAGACTAATTTTTTCCCGTTTTTGAAGCATTTCCCGGGCCCCATATAACCCATTGAAATATTTACTTTTCTTTTAAAACACACAGTATACCTATTTAATAATACAGACTCATGAAACAAAAAATTGGGGGGGTCAAAAAAAAAAAATTTTTCAAATGAATTTAGATGGTATCCAAAAAAAAAAGAAAAAATGATTTAAAACTGAGATCAAAATTTCATGAAGAAATAAATAAGGTATTAAAAAACGCCCTTTCAATATGTTACACTGAAGAACAATTTTCAGTTTATGATCAAATTCTTAAATTGAAACTTAAAGCCTTGTATTATGTAGTAATTTTATCAATTAAACATATCAAGGTTTTTTAAAAGAAAATCAACACATTTTTTAACGAGAAACAAGTCTCTTATATTGAGAGCATCAGTATTTTAAAATAATGGTATGAAAGAATCTGATTAAAAAATTATTTTTTAAAAATATGTTATTAGTTGTTTCATCTAAAATCTTGAATATCTTTAAGGCAAAAACATTTTTTTTTTTGGATTACGTCCATGGAAATAAAGAAATTTGGGTTTTTTCATTTGAGAAAATATTCTTTTTCCACATATCAAAGTCAACATGCTCTCAAAATGAGGCAAACGCTTTTACAATAAGATATTCTTTTTTTTAGTGTACTTACCGCAGAGGTTTTTTTAGATATTTAAGTCCTGTATTATTACACACACCTACGCTAGTACTTAGGCCCTAATCTTTCTGGACTGTCCCAAGGCAAAAAAAAAAGTATATATGTTTTAAAAGTAATTTTCAATTTTATTGTTATTTAATTTATTTTCACCTCCCCCTCCCCGTTTGATAAAATTTATTCCCATAACTTAAAAAATTTTACAAAATTTCTTTATAATTTTTGGGTTTACACTAATGTTTACATATTCAGTAGTAAATGTTTTTTTTTCCATACTAAGTGCTTATTTATGAAAATGTTAAATACTTTTCTTGAATAATTTATTGTCGAGTGTCTAGTTTTAGACATGTTGACCACCAGACCACCAAGTAAGGCAATTTATTATGTTTGTGTTTTAAAAAAAAAAATTTAAAAAACTATGACTAGAGTTAAACTTTATCCATTTCATTGAAGTTCAATTTTAAACCTTTTCTAATGCAATGGTTTAAAGTATTTAAAATGACAAGTAACTATAAGCTAAATTTTAACAGTATATAATGACAAAGTGGGGAAAGAAAATTGTTTTTTTTTTAAATTTGTTTCTGAAATAAGTGGTGTGTTTTTATGATTTTCGGCATAATTCTAGTTTTTTTCTTTTCTTATTAAAAAAAAAAGGAAAGTTTTTTCCCAACGGACCAATGGGAGAATTTTTCGTAATTTGTTTTTTAAAAAAAGAAAATAAACAGATATAAGATATAAGCACTTTTGTTAATATTTGGTTGATTGTTTTGGTTTAATGTCAGACGATGGAATCATACCGGCAATATGCTTGGGGGGGTGCCTCACCTGGAGAAAGTCCTAGTCATGAAAGGGAACGAGCAAGTAACCTAATAACATCAAATGTTTTTGGCAAAACGTCTGCAAAATTTCACAAGGAATAAAACAGGAATATCGAATAGCAAATCATTAATATTTATCCATATACAGGGTGATTCATGGGAAATACTTCAGGTACGTAGTCAGGGTCCAAAAATAAACAACAGCCTATACAAATATGGGTCCGCAAGGCCTTCGTTTTCGAAATACAGGGTATTAAAATTTTTATTTAATTTTTCTATTTTTTAAATAAAATGTACGATAATGAAAATATTGGAGTAAAAATTAGTACCCGGGGGGGTTTTTGGTATAACGGATTCGAGTCTAATCTTATTACGGCTCTTGCTTGTAGGGGGCGCCACCTACACGTCTTTTTACTATTTTTGAGCAAATTAAATAATTGTTTTAACATTTTTACGTATACTTGTTAAAAGTTGATATGAGCAACCGTTTTCGAGATATTTGGATTTAAAAAAATTTCGACGCATCTGATTTTATCATGGCAAAATTTAAAAAAAAAATAAAACAAAATGTATAATTAAACAAAATGTATTTTAATTTTCAATAAAATTATTGTTCCTAAATTATGTTTGGCAAAACATAAGCTAGGTTTAATAATTTTTAAAAATCCACCATTTACTTCTAAGCACATGTCAGCTCTGTGGTGAACACTCTGTATCTCGGAAACGAACGGTAGTTAAAAAAATATGATTTTAGGCATTTTGTGGATCTTGTTTTCGTAAAAGCTGTAATATTATCTAAAAAAGGATCTCGCAAACAAAGGATACACTACATACAATTAACATTTTTGGTATCTTTTAATGAAAAAACTTATTTTTATTAACCACCGGATTAATTTAATTCATATAAGAAATTTGCAAATCAATAAAAAAAAATATATTATTTCTGTTGTTACTAAAAATAAAAACAACATTTTTTCTTTTAACGTGTAGATAAATAATAAGAAGGTTTAAAAAACAAACCAATAAAAATAAGGTGTTTTGTTTTAATTCTAACCATTTTGTTACGTAGTTAACAGAGCAACATAGAAGATGTTTGACCGCCGACCAGGGAAGTTACGCGATAAATAGCTACATAGACTTTTCCGGGAAGGGCTATGGCGGTGCGGTATAAACTGATTTTAACCCTCGAGGATCAAGGAGAGACACTCGCCAATTTGTGTGGTTCTTCTTTTGGGCTAGGGTTGTCTTCCTATGGAGGAAGATTGGTTGCGTGCGCAATGTGGGACGTCAGACTGGTAGCAAGCTGGTTGTACGCAATGCCAGTTGCAGTCCTTGGTTTGATCACCGTTAATTGTGCCTTTCATCGATAAGGAAAACATTTTAAAAGTTAAGAGTCCATTCGCGCCGCGTTGGATCAATTTGGGGGTTTGGGCACAATGTTTTCTCAAAAAAGGTTAAATTTTGATAATTTTCAAAAACTATTTGAAAGCCAACACTCAAATCTAGGATTCTGCTGTAATAGTTTTTAAATTTGGATTTAGTTTTTTAAAATTTCCTAAATGAAACTCACCCTAAAATCGATTATGTTTAGATACTATTTTCTCTTAACTCGACTCATATTTCAAAAAAACCCTAACAGAGGGATAGATTATTTCCTTACCTTTAAACTGGTGTATAATTTATGTCATTTAAGTGAAAAAAAGTTACCGAAAAACGTTATCCCTGTGGCTTCAATCGACAACATCGTATCCTACATCGAATTTGGAAAAAATCATAAATATCTATTTTTTAAATTTGGCTATACGAAAATTGTGGTGTGGGAGTTTGTTATTCTCCGCCCGACCCCTAAGATGTAGCGTAAATGCACTCTTAAATTTTGTAATATTCCACCCACGAAGCCTGGGAAGGTCTGTCTGGAAAGGGGAGAGCTGGTGAGTTGCCGCGTAACAGTGCCAAAAAAAAAAAAACCAAAGCAAGAATCAGAAAATGTTTTGGTTCCTAAAATCTATCCGCAATCCTCCAGTACCGTCTTTAAAAAAGTGGTAAATGGTAGATACATAAAAAAAAATAAAATCTGTACAAATATTAGCTTTTCCTGTTTAGTACTCGGATTACCCTACTTTGTCAATTTGAATTTTTTAAACGAATTACTAAACTTTGAATTTTATTAACAACTTGAATATCTTTGATTTCCATATAATTTTAAAGAAAAGTGTGAAAAACGGCTCAGAACATTGATCTAAACGCTCGATCTCGCTCTAGGGGGGGAGCCCCAAAAACGCTGTAAAATTTTTTTTACTCAAAAAAGAAAAACTATTTTTTATAGGTTTTTCTTAAAAAAAACAGGTAGGAGGTAATTTTTTGTAAAGTTTTTGGTTTTTAGATTCTATAAACTTTTTACAATAATTTTTTTTCCAAAACCCAAAAAATTACATGTATGATATATTAAGTTTTTTTGCTTAATTATATTTCTTATTACATTCAATATGCAACACCTGCTTTTATTAAAAAGGTATACATAATACTTATTAAACCTTTTCATTCTTTCTCTTCGATTCTTCCGTTCTTCCCAGTATTTTCCACATCGACACATGTGAGTACACTTTAAATTAGCGCCCGTTAATGTCAACACAGAACCAATACGTCGATGGTAATACACGCCCATGGGACAACCAACCAATGAGTAGAAGGTATGGGGACTGCAGCCTGGGTACATGCAAGTAAATTTTACTGCATCACGACATTTATATTTGTGGAATGCCGAGATGAAATTTCGCAGTGGATACCCAAATGTTACACATTTGTTTTTCTTAAATAGCTACTATCTTATTAAAATTATTTATGAACTTAAGTATAAGCAGTATAAGTATATAAAGTGAAAAAGAAAGGTGAACAGTAGTTTTTTTAATCTTCTTTCGTTAATATTTGGCGAGCGTATTCTTTTTCTGTTCAGAAAAAATGAATACATTTTGAACGGTTTCCTTATTGATTCTTTTAGGTTTTTTTTGAAAACTCCAAAAAAAATTTTTACAAATTTTTTGCTCAGATTTGTGAAGGGGAGGGGTAAAAATTTTAAAAATTTTTTTTTTGAAATTTTTTTAATTTTTGATTTTCTAAAGGGGAAAACCTTTTTTGAGAATATTTTTAAAAAATTTTGGGGGATCGGAGCAAAACTAACGAAGATATAGCGGTGAGTAAGGTAAGCGAAAAAACTCGCTTATGAACATTTAACACAAATTTTTAGTGAAAAAAATTTTAAAGTTTTTTTCCCTTTTCCCTTTTAAAGTCGCTGCCCCTTATAACTTTAAAAGTACTGCACCGACCCTTTTCAAAATTTCGAACACTATTTCTGTACATAGTTTAGAGGTAACGCCAATTTTTTTAAAATTTTTTAAAAAATTTTTTATTTAGCCGATTTTTCGCATAAATCACATCTTTCACTTCAAAGTGTTCCAAAAAATAAAAAATAAAATTTCAAAAACCCCCCTAGCGTTACCAGGGAAAGAGATTATCTAACTAAAAAAATTGGGTTTTTTTTTTTTTATGATCCCGCACCTAGTTATGAGGGGAGAATTATTTTTTTAATGCTTTATTTTAATAGACAATCAGCTCGATTCTGTAAGCACGTGCTGTATTTTTAAAAACTATTTTTTTTTTTTTAGTTTATGATTAGTCATTGTTTAAACCGTTTCTTTAGGTTGATATTGCCTAAACGTATAATACTAATAATATTAAAACCAGGGCTAAAAATTTTGGGGGGTAACATACCGATCAAATTCTTGTAATGTTTATTATAAATGTTGATTGAAAATAACTAAGCCCAAAAGCTAGGTGGACCCAATAGAACATAGTTAAACTATCTTTCTTTTTTAAAATTGGGAAAAAACAGAAAAAAAAAAGATACTTAAAGGGTTTTAAAATATATTATTTTGTAGCTGTGTCGTTGGTATATTGGAGGCGGGGCAAGAAAGAAGCACAAAATGATCTTTACGTGCCAATTTATTTTTTTTTTTTTTCTAAGGACAGTCTACGAAGGCTAATGCCCAAGTACTAACATACCGTTGGTGTCTGAATTGTGGTAATAGGGGTTTATTCACACGAGACTTAAATATTTGGGGATTTGGAGGAAAAAGGAAAAAATTCTGCGGGTGGCAGGTTCCATAGTCTGGATACTCTAGGAATGAAGAAACTAACAAAGTGGAAGTTCAGGGTCTCTTAAGTTGAACTGTAAAAGGGTGCATAAAAGTGGCACTACGTGTTGGTCTGTTGGGGAGCTCCCAAAAGAAGAATTATACTAGCCAAGTCTTGGGAGAAAAAGCCGTGAAAATACCTAAAAAAGAGGGACAAATACCTTACAGCTCGTCGGTGGGCAAGACAAGAAAGCTTTTCTGAAAGTGTGGGATCATTAATAGGACGAACAGCTCTTTCTGGATGGGTCAACAATGCTAATGTTGTGGGAGACGCCATTCCCCAGAAGGGGGAACAATATTCTAAAAGGGTCTGAACTGAATATACAGAGTATAAAGATTAGAAGGAAAAAAATACCCTGCCTCAAAAAAGGAATCCCAAATTTTTTAAAGCTGCTGAGGCTATGGATGTAATGTGCTTGTGCCAGTTAAGGTTATTTTCAAAAATAACACCCACAAGATTAAACGATTCTTTGTTCTAGAACGGCCGTCATAAGTAACGAATGAGCATTGGCCATTTTTTTTCGATAGGGAACATGACTGTGTTTGGGGGCATGGTACATTGGACAAGATTTTTTACGCCCCAATTTAAGATAACTTTAAGGTCTTGTGCAAGAGATATCTGCATTGACCTGCACTTGTTTTTTAAAACAGAATTTCAGGGTGGCTTAAAAAATTAAATATTAGAGGAAGTGGAGAGTGGAGAGTGTGTTTCCAAATACTTTAAGATTTTTGGGAAATTTAAAAAATTTTCCCTTACCTTGCAAACAAAAGAAAGAAAAGATATACGTCTATAGTTTAAAGGAGGGTTTTAAATCATTTCTTGGGGACAGGTTGCCCCGGGAGCTTTCCAGCTCTTCGGAAAAAAAGCCCGAGTCTAAAAATTTGAAAGATGCGAGTTAAGATGGGTGCAAGCTCAGGACACAGATGATTTTAGGTATTAAAAAAGATGCTATTATAAGATACTATTAGGAGAGGTTTTTAAAAACATGGAAAGGCGAACATTTTTTACCGACCTTATTGAGTATTGATGTAACCGACGGCGATGGTGCAGATAGCACCCCTTTACCCAAGGAAAATTTTTGTATTCCAAACCAAAGCCTACTTAATTCTTTTTTAAAAATGGTTTCGACACAACCCCAATTTTTTAAAAACTTCTAGAGAAAAGTGGTTCGTCTTGTCTTATAAATAGCAATGTTTTTCCCAAGAAATCCTTCTCCTCTTGTCCACCGATCGGCTCTATGAAACCTGTTTTGCTCCTATATTTTTAACAACTCTGCTCTAAAGAATTACCTAACATGATTCCTCCGTTGGTTCAAAGAATTTAACACTTTTTGAACTGTCCCCGTTGATTGGTTATAAAATAATTCGTTTTATGTAGCATTTACTAACTATATAATCTTTTTTGTGAATCTCATTAATTATCACCTGATTTTTTTTCCCTTTTTTGATTTGTCACAGACCTATTCGTTTATCTAGTATCGAATTTACTAACTCTCAATACTAAATTTAAAAACATTCAATATCATTAAACAAAATATCCATTATTCTCAAACCAATAAAGAACCACCTTGAACCGTTCAAAAAAAGATGGTCTGATGGTTAGATTGCAAATGGTTAAATTTTTAACTCCGCGGGTTCCCATTCAAATGAAAAAAGGTATGATTATACGGGGACAAAAACACAAACCCCCTAATACATATATTTAAATTCTTAAATGTTTATTTTCCAACAGTTCACACGATGGATGCTGTTGATTATTTTTAAGTAGCTCGAGATTTATTATGATTTCCGATTTTTTTTTTCCTCTAACACATTAAATAGAAAAAATTGGGCCATTCGATAAAAAAAATAAAGTTTTTAAGGCACAATTCATTTTTAATAAAAATATAATAGATGTCTTAAAATTGGCGTACAATATTTCTAGAGCGTATTTTGACATAAAAATGGAACAAAGAAATTTGCATTTTTACAGTCTGTTTTTAAGGGGATAGAGCCTCTCCAAGGGATACTTTTAGGTAAGTTCGCATTATTTTGTGGCTATCATGTTTGCTTTTTATATTTATATATTTTTGAAATTTATAATTTGCATTCGAGAAGAATCACTACAACGGCCGACTGGGACGGTCTGAAAATTTCCTTGCCATCTACCCTTGTGATCGTTTCTACCTGTTTTTTTACTCAAGATTCCTCCGCAATATGAAAAAAAAATATCAAAACAATTCCACTAGGCATTAAGACCTATTTTCCCCCATCCCAAAAAGAACCCCATAACTTCAAAAGACAAACCGTGATTTTCTAAATCCTTGTGACAAAGCCCGACTTTTTAAAAAATTTAAGCCCACAAAAAATTTCTTAAACCCTAGTCCCTAGTAGAAAATCGACAGGCTAGCATCAACGCAAGAAATTAATGTAATCAGACTATCTCAGAAGCAAAAAACACTTTTAACAATTGAATAAAAAATAAAGTTCTCTCGTGCTCGAATGAGAGTAAAAACCTTTGATCCTTTGCTAAAAATATTAGTGAAAACTTCTGCAAAAAACCTTTTTCACCCCCAATCTTTAAAGATAAAATTGTTTCTACCTCTAAAGGAAAAACCAAACACAGATCAACGTATCCTTTCTTCTCTTTACTAAAAAAAATTTTCTGGGCTGAATGGCAAACCCGCAATGGTCTTAAAAAAAAGTGCTCCCGGCTTGCACTCATCTAACTCACCTCTTTCGAATCTCTTTCGACACGGGCCTTTTTTCCCGGGGAGCTGGAAAGCTGCACGTGTGCAACCTTCCCCAAAAAGGGATGCAAAACCCCCTTTTTAAATATTTACCTATATGTCTTCTTTCTGTTCTTCGCAACGTAATGAAAAAATTCATTAATTCCCCCAAATTTTAAAATATCTGGGAAAAACACAAGATCATACATGCCGACAGTATGGATTCCGTTACAGAAGATCCCCAGCTGACCTTATTTTTGTCTCACACAACTGGAACAAATCCCTTGAGTTTTTTGGGGAAACCCCGATCGATATCCAAATATTTTGATTAGGTCTGGCATTATGGACTCCCTTTTTAAACTTCCTTCTTTCGGTCTTGCACCAAGCTTTGTTTATGGCTTTCCTGTTTCCTTTCTAATTAGTATATCAGTTATAGTAGATGGTTATTCCTTTAGCTTCTACGTTAGGGCTCAGTACTGGCACTGTTTCTTCTACACATTAACAATATTCTCGCTTCCACAATCAATCTCCAACTAAATTATACATGACAGAAAGTTTTTTTTTTTTTTATCTTGGGACGCCCCGAAGGTGATGCCTAATCTAACTTTCCGTGGATGTCTTCAGACGTGCCTTCAGTACGGATTCCTTCCCTAAGATATATAGTAGTCTTTTTTTTTATTATATACAACTAAAAAAAGCCCCTTTAACTCCTTTTTAAATTCCATATCGTTGCTCTTGACCGGGTCTAGATGGCGCGCTTCCTAAAAAAATGTCTTCTACCTAAACTTTGTTATTGGTTTGATCTTGGTTTTCAGTTAAGTTTTTAAAATATTATTATCAATTATTGTAAATGGTCCTGTTTTTAATTTTTACCAAGTTAATGTAGTGGTTCCCCAGGTTTTGGTACTAGCACCAACTCTACATCCAACCTAAATTTTTTTCTTTTTTAAAATTAATTCCACCCCGATTTTGTGAAAAAAATAATATTCGCCTAAATATAGACTATAAATTCCTGTCCGTTAGAGTAAAAGGGAAAAAGTTAGGTAAAAAAATTGTTACAAAAATTTATCATTTGTCGATATATACATCATAATAATAGTATTTATATTTCTTCTAGTCAGACTAAAAAAAATACATCCAGTTTTTAAATGTGTAAGTACAGTTTGATTTTCAGAAATCAATGTATTTGTACCTCAACTGCTAATTAAACTCGGTATCATCTGTTTTGTTCGTTTATTATATTTTTATAACTAATTATAATTTATAATAAAAATAAATGATTTAGTAACATTGGTAAATTAATAAGTAACTTCCACAAAAACCATATCTATAAAAAAAAAAAAAAACAATGTTATTTCCCCCTAAGGGTATATTACAATATCTCTAGCTCAGTAATTGTTTAGTTTTGAGTTGGATAAAAATGACACTATTTGATTTCTTGTTTTTTTTTTTTTAAAAATGTATCTGAAGATTTATTATATACCCGAAAATTTAAAGATCTCTTTAAATTTTATGTATACGTATGACAGTTTTTTTTTTACAATGGAATAGCTGAATATCATGCAGTGAAAAATTGTTATTTAAATAAATTCATGAACATGTCAGTGTATTAGAATATAGGACGGGAGAAGGTTGCTAAATTTAAACGTCTTTAAAAATCTTAAAGACAATTCACGTAAAAGGGGGTCCAAAAATTGCATTAACTGGAAGGTCGTCGATTATCCAAGGTAGAAGCCCCATGGATCTCATCAGATAGTGTGAGCAATATTTTTACATTATTCCCATATTTGGCCTCTGGCTTCTAAATATTTTAACAAATTCATGAGAAAAACGATTCTTATCAATCGAAGAGATGATAGCAGCCATGGATGCATAATTTGACAGTCTTTCAAATTTTCATTTCAGGAATGGAATTTATAAATTAGAAGATTACTGTAACAAGTCTATTTAAAGTTCGGGGAAAAATTTTATTGAATAGCAGGGTTTATTTCAAACCATAAGATCCTAATTTTTTTAAACCCAAAAACAAGACCTATAAAACAAAAAGCCTTCTTAATTATGTTTTTATGTAAGTAGTTCTTATAGGTTCTAAATTTCTACTAGCAGCCAGCAAATGCTAAGGTAACACAAGCTTTCTATTTTGTTGTATGATTTTTTTTTAAACTCTTGTAGTTTATATAGTAGTAGTCCCAAAAATTCCCGGGCCCGGGAAATGTACAGAGTCTTTGATTATATTTACGTGGCTTTGGGGTTTTTTTTTAAAGACGAAAAAAAAGTTTTATATAAAAAAGGGGTTTTTTTTCCCTATTATCTTTTTAAATTATCAGTAAAAAAAAATCGCAATAAAAAAAAAGGAAAAAAAAAGGCAACTTTTTTTTAAATGGAAAACCCCGTATATTTTGCGCTACAATAAAAGATCTTTTTTCTGATTTCAAATATATAAACATTGATGGGATTTGGATGAACCATTTTGGGGTATTTAAGCCTAAAAAATCAATAAATTGAAAAAAAAATATTAGTATCAAAAAAGGGTATGAAAACAATAAAATTGTTTTAATAAATTTAGTATTGATATTGTAAACATTTAAAAATTTTTCATTT
>JAHBCN010020353.1:0-15068 GCA_019359885.1 Listronotus oregonensis
CCCATTTTCAGCGTTAAATTAAAATTGTAAATAATGGAGATAAGTTCCGGAGCGGAGTTTTTTTTTGGAAATTTCGTCCTCAAGAATTTTTTTTATTTAAAATATTAAAGTTTATTATGTTGTTGATAATAGGATCTTTATTTAAAATTTAAAAAAAAATAATGTTATAAATAAAATAAAAATATTCTAGATTTAACTAAATAACAAATTATTTTAAAAATTAAAACTTCATCAAGTCCTAGGTTTTCCCGGATTGTCCTAGCCGATGCTGATTCCCTCGTTGCACAGCTAAACCAATTTTTGGATAATAAAAATTTTAAGATTTTTCATTTTTTTTGCAAATTTCTTTATAAACCCTTAGCCTCATCACCCAAAGGACCAAAAGTTTAACAGAAAAGGATGAAGATAAAGCGGTCCCCAGCTCATTTTTAGATGTTTTTTATTTTCCAAGACGAGCAGCCGCACCAATAAATTAGAAGTTTTTCCAGATAGGATTTTCAGTTATGATTAAGTAGCGTCCCAAAGTAATTTTTTCCATATTTCTGGGAATTAATATTTATCTACACGTTTCCATCCTTCTGTAAACCAAAGGCTTCTAACACCGAAGGATTTTCACAAAATCAGATTCTTGATAATTCATTTATCTGACTGTGCCTGAAGAACGCCGCCTTTTTTGCAGCTTAACCCATGTAGGTCATAAATATCAGCATTTTCGCCCAAGCCGGGTGCTCTCCAACAACAGACCAAGTCTGGAGCGATGGGAATATGAATGTTTTGTTATCTAACAAATTTCCCAAGGACGAAAGGGGGCCTTGAAGAGAAGTAGAGTGCCTTATTTCACTTGTCTGGCATAGGTTTGTAATATATTTGTAAGCTGGGAAATCAAAAATAAAATCTTTCTTTTTTTTTAATTTTTTGGTTAATTTTGAAGATTGCAAACAGATAACCATCTTATGTTTTTTTATGAGTTATCGGCGAAAAACCAAATACCTTTTTTTCATTTTTAATGGTTTATAACTCTTTTTAAATTTTTTATGTGCTAATAAACGCTTTTGAAAACCAAAATAATAGTAAGTATAAATAAAAATTAAAATACAAATTGTTGTTGATAAAGACGAACTACCGTGCTGAAGGTACGCATTGTCAAAAAAACGATGTTGTCAAATAATTTTTACGTGCACATGTAGCACACAGCTCAAGCATGCGACTATTTAAAAACATTTGCAAATTAACCCTTCGCAGGCCAAGTTACAAAAAACGTTTTAGTGTTTTTTACCTTTCTAATTTTATTTCCACATAAAGGTTGAGGTTTGGATGCAAATTTATATAAATTTAATTCCTGGAAAACATTAAAAAATATGTGATCATTGTGGGAGCTGGTGTAGTGCACGTACCAGTTTCACCGTGAAGACCCGGGTTCGATTCCCGCACTGTCCGTTGGACTTCTTCATAGCTCGTCACCTCCGAAGGCAATGGGAAAACCCAATTGTGTAGTATTTCCGCCTGGTAAACCCTCTCCGGAAAGGCACGTTAAGCCGGTGGTCCCCATATCTGTGTAAATTGGTACGCAACACAGATATGTGCAAGGGCGCCTACGCTCTGCAAGAGTAGGCACCTTAAGAAGAAGATGTAATCAAAATTTTGGTGCACCTCTCGAGGGAGTAGAAACTTAAGCCTTGGTAGTACGTGGGTTATAGGGCACAAGTAAAGAAAACTGCACATTCATACACGGAATGCCCTGAAACAGGGGTGGTAATATAGTACTTTTGTTGCCTATTTTAGAAGTTTGCAATCTGATGGAACCTGATTTTCTGAGGTCGTAATTGTCTTAGAATTTAAAACACAGGCACCACTAAAAAAAAACAATTGCTACATTTTAATTTTTTGAGTACTGATTGTGGGGATCTAAAATTAGATTAAAGTTTTGTCCCAATGTCACCCTTTATAATTTGTTAACTGATTATCTGTTTAATTAAAAAAAAAATGTTTGGATTAATAAAAAGAACATTAATTATAAAAAGATTATTAAAAACTTACCACTTAAAAACAAGAATGGACCAAAATTGTAAACAAAGTTTAACAGGTCTAATTTTTGATCTCAGTACTTCATGAGGCCGATATTTTTTTGACAGGAACTTGGCCCCTTTTTTGGTAAAGATTTATTTTATTCCAAATGCAATGACCTATTACAAATCTATTTTTACCATATATTCCTGGCTTATCAAATAAAATTCAACGAATAGGTAATAAATTTAATATTCGCACTATCTTTAAAACACAAAACAATTAGTTTCCCCAAAAACAAAAACAAAACCAACAAAAGACGAAAACACAAAAATGTCATTTATAAGATCCCTTTGGGAAAGTAATAAATTTTATATAAAATAGAAATATTTAGAAACACAGAATTCCACAAATCAAAAATCCGCCCAAAACGATTATTTGATAATAACCACATAATAAAGGGGAATGCTTCTAGCATTTTAGCAAAGGAAACTTGTTCAAAAAAATGTAAAATAAAGGAAAGTGCATTTATTTTATTATACAGGGTCACCCAGCCCTATTTACCCAGCGATTTGTTCGAAAACAGTTCATTAAAAAAGAATATGTTTCAGATAAAAAGTGTTTAGTTTTAAAAGTAGATTCTTGAACTTAAAATATAACATATACAGAGTGTGCCATAAATGAGATAATAGATATAACTTTTATTTTTGTAATGCAACACCCCGTATATTTTCCAGTTTTAAACTCTTCTATTAATTCTACATCAATCTTATGTACTATGTCCTATATCTATCTTAAGCCCTTTCCGATTTATTTGGAAGATGTTTCTTTTTGCGATTTAAAATACAATAAGATTACAACGGTTTTTTTAAATTACAATATTAAAAAAATTATAAAATATGTTCAAATTGATAACCACTTTCAATTTGACACAGCTGACATCTTCTCAGAAATTCTCTCATACAGGAGCTTATAAGAACTTCTCGTGGAATTTCTTGGCAGGCAATGGATATTCTGTTTTTTTAATTTTCCCAAGATATTTGGCTTTTCTGCAAAAACAATTTGTTTTAAATGACCCCATAGGAAGAAGTCTAAAGGTGAAAGGTCAGGTGACCTAGCTGGCCACCTGACTGGACCCTGATTCCCTATCCATTTCTCTCCGTATTTGTTGTCCAAATAAAATGATACTTCAGCTGAGTTGTGGAGCGGGGCTCCATCCTCTTGCCACCACATATTTAGATAGTCATGCAGTGGAATACCTTCTAAGAATTCCGGTAGGATATTTCTAAGAAAATTCAAGTACCTTTCTCCATTTAATGTCCCTTCATAAAAATACGGACCAATTATCCGGCCGTTGAAAATTCCGCACCAAACATTTATTCCCCATATTTCTTGGAAATGTGTCTCGCGTACCCAGTGAGGATTTTGTACAGACCAATAGTGACTGTTATGTCGATGCAAGATTCCATTGTTATGAAATCGAGATTCGTCCGTCCATAGAATTTGTGTCAAAAAGTACGGATCATCCTGTATCTTCACAGATATCCAAGCAATGAATTCAATCCTTCTTTCGTAATCGGTGTTACGCAAATTTTGTACGGATAAAAACCGTTATCTACTAAAATGCGTTGAACTGATGATTTGGTAATACCCGTCTCATTGGAAATCCCTTCAATTGATGCGTTAAGATGAATAGAAACAAAAGCAAGTACATTGATAATGTTATCTTCCTCTCTAATAGGACGCAACTGCGGTACCTTTGGGCTAGGAAAAGCACCCGTCGAAGTTTTCTTCCACATTCGCAAATGTTCTTGGCGATGGGGTAGCTCTCTCTGAACACGCTCTTGAACAATCCGTAGCTCTTCTCGCATTTTTTTCGTACACTCCATGAATTAGCAACATGTCTACGTATTCACTAAAAGTGTATAAAGACGGCATACTTAATAAATTAATTAATTTTGTCGATTATCATTTGACATTTGTTGTCAAACTAAGTGATCGAAATTGGATACCAAGGCAAATTCAACTGGTAACGAAGCAGGTGGCGAAGTAATTATTAAGTATTATTTCAAATCTTAATAAATACATAAATCACTTAATAAACCGGAAACGGCGTAAGATAGATAAAGGATATGGTACATAATATTTATGTAGAATTAGTAGAAGAGTTTGAAAACTGGAAAATATACAGGGTGTTCCATTATAAAAATAAAAGTTACATCTATCATCTTATTTATGGCACACCCTGTATATGTTATATTTTAATTTCAAGAATCTATTTTTAAAACGAAACACCTTTTATCTGAAACAATTTTTTTTTCGACGAACCGTTTTCGAACAAATCGCTGGGTAAATAGGTCTGGGTGACCCTGTATAAAGACAGATGTGTAGCATCAATATCTGTTAAATTAAATAATACATGGTCACCTAGCTTGATGCTGAAGTAAATTCAGGTAAACTTAAAATTAATTAACACACCATACCACCCACCTTTCTGGTTTTTTTGAATACTATACATAGATCAGTCAAATAACCTAGTGTCATTTATGACAAAACGTCATTAAAAAGTAAGAATCAGAATCATCAGAATTTCCTAAGATTTTAGACCAAAAATTTCTTAAAATTTAGTTTAATTTTTTGTTTTAGTTTCTGTCTTGACAAAGGTGGCCGACTTGCCACCGAAACGTAGACTAGTATTTGTGATTTTTTTGGTTGGTTTTTTAGGGGGTTTTCTTCTTTTTTGTTGCAGGCGATCTGCAAGTTCATAGGGGTCAATAGGGCTGGACAGGGTCAGCCCGTATACCCCGGGACCCGGACCGAAGGGGTCACATTTTCCAAAAAGTAGTAAGGCGAGTATCCCAAATAAAAAAAATGTAATCAAATTAGGTTTTTCATTTGAGAAATTTCTTTTCTAATTAATATAATCAAAATCTTAAATTAAACTACAAATTACCATCGATTTTGTCAGCAGTTTATAAGAAATAATAATAATAAAGAAATTATTTTAAAAGGACACGTCATGAAATTGTTCATATATAAAATATTTAAATTATGTTCATGTGGCAGACTCATTTAATAACAGAACAATAAAACCTTTCTGTTTAATTTAAACTTCCATAGTCCCACAAAGACTATAAAAATTGATCTAGTCGCCACAAAGTGTTTTGAAATGTTAAAGGTTACCCTGCAACTAGAATAATTTTAAGTTAGTGTTTAATGTGATACTTTGAGGTTTTATTCATAATCAGTGGCGAAGAAAAATTAACAAAATAGGCTAAAATAACCTTTAAAAAAATGTTTTTCTTCAACAGACACCGGTCTAAGCGCCTTGCAATCCCACTTATTTTTAATAATTATTACTATTAAAAAAAGTTTTTATATTAATTTGTCGACGTTCCAAGAAAAAAGCATATTTTTTTGGGAAAAAATTTTCATAGCTTACTCTCTATTACCAGCCTCCCTCCCCCTTTGGCTGTTAAACATGAGCGCGGCATGAAAAGTATCAATTTTCCTCCATAAAAAATAACTATTTTGAGTTTGTTGTTGGATAAACAAAGCTGAATTATCAGACATCCTTTAAATATAACAGATCAGAACACTGAGCAGTAAATGTACTTTGAATGGTTGCAAAATCTAAGGGGGATACGTCTAAAGGGGGCCTATACATACAGTATGTCCGCGGATGGGGGTTAAAAGGGGAAAAATTTAAACCAAAAATTAAAAACCAAAAAATAGATTTTTTTTCATAAAAGGGGGTCACAAAAATGCAAAAAAATAAAATCGAACAAGAGAAAAGGGGGCTTTTTTTGGGGTTTTAAGTGAAATAATAAAAAAAAAAAAGCCCCCAAAATTTCTTCTTAACCTGATTCCTAACACTAAAAAAAAATTTGAATTTAAAAAAAAATTTAAAAAAAACTTTTTTTGGGCAAAACCCGGTTAAAAAAAAGGCAAATAAACCAAAAAAAATTAAAAAAATCTTTTTAAAAATTTTGAAAAAAAAAAATTTTTTTCTTGGGCAAAAAAAAAAAGGCCCAAAAAAATGAAAAAAAAAAAATTTAAAAATTTTTTCGGGCTTTCTAAAAAAAATTTGGAAAAAAAAAAATCAAACAAAGCCAACGGTCTTTTTCCTTTTTAACTAAAAAAAGAAAAAAAAACAAAAATTTGGTTTAAAAAAATTTTTTTTTTTTAAAATTTTGAATTCCCGAACTTAAAGGTTTTTTTTCAAAAAAACGACCGTTTGCTCTTGTTTGATTTTTTTTTTTTTCAAGAGACGCCCCTGTATTTTAAAAAAACTATTTTTTCTTGGGGTTTTATTTTTTTTTTTAAAAAATAAAATTTTTTTTATCAAAATGACTCTTTTTTCGTATCTACCCACGGGCCCCTTTTCCTTTTAACCGCATCCGGGGAAAATACTGTATACAGAATCATCTAATGAATACTGACAAAGAGAATACAAAATAGTCATATGACTTTTTTTGCATTAAATTTTCAAAACACCCAACAAAATTTTTGAATTAAATCAAAAGATATACGACAAAAAAATTTCCCCTTTGTATAATCAAACATCTATTTATTCCCCCCTTTTTTAAACGTGTCGCTTGTTTGGTTTTTTTATAAAAAAATTTTTTGCATTTTTTTTATTAACAACAGAATTAATTAAATTATTATGAGAAATTTGCGATCTAATTTATAAATTAAACAAAAGCTAACCATAAATATCCGACGTAGAGATCGAACGCTGTTAGAATAAACCTGGGCCGGAAGGGGGAAGAGCCGGGCCCGGGGTTTTTCCCAGGCGATCCCAAAAAACACAAAAAAATTTTTTTGAAAAAATTTTGTTTTTTAAAAAAAATTTTAAAAAAATTTTTTTAACATAAAAGAAAAAACCCTTTTTTAAAAAATATTGAAAAGTCAGTCAATCAGTCAGTAGTAAAATGGGCGATTTTCCAAATCAAATATCTCAGAAACCAGTTGACATAACTTTCTCAATATTTTTACATGTAATACAAATAATTATGTGAAGTTACATACCGATTCTCATAATTCCACGATAACGGGAAGAAAAAAAACAATCTAAAATATTCCGCCTGAGCATACTTACCTTTTTTTTTTAAAACTCTACCTACAGTTGGGTTATGCATATTGAAGAAACTCACCCAAAAATAAAAAAAAAAATTGGAAAAAAAACCCCATATATTTAAAAAATTTTTTTTTCATTAAGTTGGAAACTTAAAGGGGGGTTTTTTGATGTCCTAGAAATACCGTTTTTTTTTAAATTTTACCTAAAAAATGACGTTTTTTTTTAAAAAAGGTTAGGATTAGCGACATGAATGAAAAGTACCTAATTTTTAGTTAATAGTTAAAGGTTTTGAAAGATTTTTTAGTCACTTTAGGCCCCAAAAAAATACTATTTTGCACCGACATGTTCTAAAGGCAAAATTTAGCTCATCGGTTTCTTAAGGGGGGCATTTACGCTACTTTAGGGGGGGGGGGAAAGGACGCGGAGACGGTGGGCGGAGACTAACAAACTCCCCCCACCACAATTTTCGTATAGCCGCATTAAAAATATTATATTTTATTTAGGTTTTTCCAAATTCGGTGTATCGATGCGATGTTGTTTCCGATTAAAGCCTACAGGAATAACGTTTTCGAATTTTTTCACTTAAATGACATAAATTATACACCATTTTAAAGGTAAGGAAATAATCTATGCCCTGCTTTAACGGATTTTTGAAATATGAGTCGAGTTAAGAGAAAATAGTATCTAAACAAACGATTTTAGGGTGACTTTCACTCAAGGAAATATTGAAAACTAAATCCAAATTTAAAAAACTATTACAGCCGAAGCCTAGATTTAAGTGTTGGTTTCATATAGTTTTTGAAAATTATCGATAACTTATACCGTTTTTGAAAAATACATTATCCCCCCAACCCCAAATTGGATCCAATTTTGCGGCGCGAATGGACTTTTAAGCGCCCTTTTCGAAAAAGTTAAATAAATATTGAATCCCCCAAGAATGTATAACTTTAGCACCTTGCCACGAAATCTCTAATAGTTGAACTAAACCAACGGGGCTTTAATTATGGCAACTTGGAAAAAAAATATATTTGTAGGGAAGCCCTAACGAATAATCATGCACGGTAAATACGAAGAAGTTTATATATTTTTCCCCTTTACAGTCCTACAAACTAAAAAGTAGAATATAACTTAGTAAAAAATTTGTCGAAACATGAAAATAAACTAAGAAATTATTGGGTTTTAAAATAGAACATTATTTTAAAAAACCGTTATTCATTATAAGTATGACAGTACATATCCCCAAATATGCTTTAGTGCAAATTCTAAAGTAAATGCAATTTTCTTTTCTCCCAAAAATCTTAAAGCAGAGTTACGCTCTCATTTTTTTGATCTAGTTTTGTAACCCACTGCCTTTGAATTTCAAAAATTAAGTTTTATTCCACATAATTACTTTAATTAAAACCAATTATAATCTAATCATAATTAATATTTTCAAATTATTTATTTTTTAATTTATTTGGGCAAATGGGTTTTTTGCATAAATTTTTTTTAAAATTTACCGTTAAAAAAGTTTAAAAAAGAGAAAGGTTTCCCCTTTTTAAGGTTGGTTTTTTTAGTAGATTTAAGTTTTAAAGCATGTCTAATAATCTAACGTTTTTTGTCATAACCTAAAAAATTAAATTTTAATGTGTAAAGTAATGATTTAGTGTCTTTTCTAATACGTCCCCGCATTTTAACATCGGGAAATATAATTGGGAAAATATAAAGCCGCTTTAACTAACCAGAACTAACCACGAAATGAACTTAGGGTTTTAAATTTTTCTAAATTATTTGTAAAAGTTTTTTTTTCTCTAGCTTTGGCCTTACAAACTAAGTGTTTTAGCCACCTAATAATAATTGCATAAGATAAAATATAAATAAAATTAATTATAAAAGTATTCCCTAACCAACATAAATGGACGGGGACACACGCTTCACGCCCAAGGGGTCCGTCAGGGCGACACTAAAAAAAAAAGAAACAAACAACGAAGACCAAAAAAAAAAGGAAGACATTTAAGGTTAAATTAAGGAAATGGTAAAAAATGAGGTTTTAAAAAAAATATATTAAATAAAAATAAAAAAATTGAGTTTTATGCTTATTTTTTGTAAGTAAGTGGAGAGCATGATTAATTCGGATCATTTGAGCTTAATAACTCTGGTAACCAAATGGGTAATTTAAACTTTTTGGAGATTAGTAATTTAAAAGAGATTGGGTTTCTTGGTGATATATCTGACAATTAAAAAGTATATGGTTAAGGTCTCCATATTCACCGCATATACAAAGGGGATCTGGCTTAACTCCAATTTTATAAAGGTGACTGGGAAACGCCCATGGTTGTTTTTAGACGGCTTATGGTTTACAGCGCTTCTTGGCACATATTATTTTAATACCAGTGTTTTTATGGTTATCAGCATGAATTTTTAAAAAAAAAGGTATTAGTCTCGTTTCCATTTTGTTCCATTCCTGTTTCCATTTTCTTTGGCTAATTTTCTTTGCTTAGGTAAGTAATCTTGAACGATAAAAGATATGTCGTGATTGCTGTTGTTTAAAATGTGCTTTTTTTTCTACGCCGTCGACTATTTCGTTTCCAGTAATACCGAATAAATTTAACCGAGGATTTAACCCATATAAATTGTACTGTAATATTTTTAAGTGTGGCTTGTCGTACCATATCTAATGTTTGAACATAAATTTTTGTGAATAGGAATGCTTAATTGCATGAAAGTGTGCCATTTATTTTAATACTGATTTTTGAATCAGAACAGATCACCACATTGCTTTTTTTTGGGGTATTGCCCATTGTGTAGCAAAAAAATTGCTGCTGTTCCCCGCAAAAAATAGTTAACTCGGAATTTGGGGGAAAAGTTATAAACAAAATTTTAACAACGTATTAAAAAAACCCGGGAATATATAATTAATTTTTTAAAAATTATAACTTTTACCATTAAAAAATTTTAAACATTTTGTTAATAACTTCCATGTAGGGATAATTTAGACAAATTAAAAGCACTAAGTTCTAATCGGTCATGGTTAGTTTGGTTACAAAGCCGTTTTTATTTTCCCCCAATTTATTTCAGACGTAAAATGGGAGACTATTAGAAAAGACCCAGATTTGCCTTTTTTTACATTAAATGTATTTTTTTTTTAAAAAGCCCCTTCTTAAATTACGCGCCGCCCCCCTGCATAATAAAACTTTTTT
This sequence comes from Listronotus oregonensis, assembly GCA_019359885.1. Lineage (NCBI taxonomy): Eukaryota > Metazoa > Arthropoda > Insecta > Coleoptera > Curculionidae > Listronotus > Listronotus oregonensis. The sequence continues at coordinate 10,264 of JAHBCN010020353.1, forward strand.
CTTTTTCAACACTGTAAAAAGCTCATGAGCCAAAATATGGGGGGGATCTCTAGACACGATTTTAAAAATATTTTTTATTTTAACCCCGTATAGATAGGGCCCCAGTTACCTTTTGCCTTGATTATGTAGCTACCCCCTCCCTTTAAACCCCCGTTTAATTTACATAACAGTTCTGAAGTTATTTTTTTTTATAGTTAAAAAATTGCTTAGCTCATTTAAAAGCCACTGTTTTGCAAATTAAACAATGTAATAAATTTCCCCAAAAAAATCAGAACTAGCAGCTCTGTACCAGCTAAAAAAACCGCAAAATGGCTTTACAAGGTTTAGTTGCTTTGTTGTCCATTTTTTGCTTTTTCAACTTGGTAAAACGAACATAAAATTATCCGATAAAAGGTTAAAAAAAAGTGTTAATAAAAAAACACCTTTTATGTTTTTTGTTTAATGGGGGCGGTTAAATGGGCTTTAAAAATTTTTTTGGACTGTATTTTTATTTACTTTATTCTACGCCGCAAAAAAAAATAAACTAAATGAAGTGATTTTTTTTATCTTGGACAGCCCCGTCTCGAATACTGTACACGAGTGTCACTACTTACGACATCAGAAAAAAGTCGTTTAAAAAAACATGCGCATCAAAAAATTTGGTTCTCGAATACAAGGTTTGTTCCAAGTCGAAAAACCGCCACCGAACGATCACGCTCATGCGCAGTGATTAAAGTGCGTTCCAGCAGAGACGGGGGGTTTTCGGACGACCCCGGGGTTTCCCAAACAAAACTTGGGATCGTTTAGTTACGGTTTCAGAACGGTAATTCTGATACATGGCCTAAATTGAAAACTGTTTGGGTTGATTTGGGGGCATTGAACATCTTGGCACGGGTTTTTTTATTTTTAATAGCTGTTTCATGTTTATTGTTTCATTTTTTTCCTTCATATGTTTACTGTTAAGGTAGGATTATGCAGAAAACTTAAGAAAAAAAATTTAAATTATTATAAATTAAGACATTTTTTGTGAAAACCTGCCAATCAGTTTAAAAATAACAAAAAAAATTTTGCATACGTAGGGCAAATCACTGTTAATAGGGTTTTCGTGATTTCTATTTTTTTTGGTGCACTCTCTGGCAGCTGCCCCGGGAATTTGTTAACTTCTTAAATAAATATTTGTCTAAAAAATATATAATTTTTTTACTTTTTTTTTAAGGCATGGGAAAGACAGTTTCTGAAAACCTATTTTATGATGTTTTTTTTGTGTGGGGGTTTAATTTTTTTTTAAAAGGAAACGTTTACTTCATTTTATGATAAGGTTAAAAAATTAAAATAATTTAAAAATTAAAAAATTATTTATTTTTTTAAATTAACTAAATTTTTTTAAATTTTTGTTTATAATTAAAACCATTTGATGACATAATGTTTATCTTTTCTTGTGTGACTTTAACTTATTTTAACTTAATTTAATTTTTCTGCATAATCCTAACTTTATTTAGCGAATAGGGGGGCAACGTGCTTTAGCTTTTTTCCCTTTTTTCGCTTGTTTAATTATTAAAAAAAATTAATTTTTACACCTCCTAAGTACATCATTAAATTTAATTATCTTTAAAGATGAGTGACGATATTATGAGTGATATTTGCAAACGTCAAAAAAAAAATAGGTAAAAAAAATGGGGGTTTTTTTTTTTAAAAAAAAAATAAAAAAATTTTTATTTGACAGCCCCAAAAAAAGACCCGGGGAAAAAGCGATCCAACGTTTTTTTCGTACCGTAACGAAACTATTTTAAGGCCGCGCATGCGTCTAAGCGCACCAAAAAACAGTTCAAAAACGATTTCGAAACGATACCGGATTTCTTGTTGGAACAAACCTACAATTTTCGACATTTTGGCGACTGGGTAGGACCCATTGGAGAAATGAATTTTCGTTCGTGAGCTCACCTGCCTCTTTTTAAAGATTGTTTTGTTTGATTCGTAAAAATAATCGATAATTATGATATATAAGGTTTATAATGCTTTGTTAAACTTTAATGCCTTTTTTAAACAGCAATATTTTAATTTAATTTTTTCTTTGACTTATTTATTACACCATAATAAAACACACAGGGTCTGGAAAAAATAATTTTTCTCTCACATTATTACAAAATAATACAATTTTTTTATTTTCCCAAAAATAAAATATATGATATGTATGTATATATATATATATATATATATATATATATATATATATATATATATATATATATATATATATATATATATATATATATATATATAAAATAATAAAAAAAATATATAAATAGATGGTACAACGCCTTTTTTTTTTCGTTTCTCTGCTTGAATTAGCAGTGTTGCTAGATGGTTTTCTAATAATTTGTCATTATTAAAGGTTTTTTTCGTTTGACAAAAAAAAAAAAAATTATAGAAAAATTACCAAGAACTAACAAACAAAAACTTTTAAACAATTACATGGTTCTGGTTAGTTCGTGGGTAGTTCTGATTAGGTTTCCCTCGTTAAATTGTAAATTTTCTTTATCATAAATGTCCCGTCGAACAGAATTTAAAAAATTCCGATTCTTCGATTTCTATAGCCAAAAAGAGGATGGACTCCACTTCGAAATAACTACATTATTTAATAATTAGTTCTTTGGGTAATTTGTGTGTTATTTAATCCATAATGCTTTAAATCTTAATTTAAATCCTTTTTTTTATCCGACAACGTTGCAAAATGTGACCTTTTACTTAACCCAAATACATAAGGCTTTTTACCGCCTGATTATCTACATTTACACTGTTGCCAAGTGTCATTCGATAAAATTTCGAATTCGAGATTAAGACATAGGTAACACTCAAGAATGTAAAACAAGACGGTAATCGAGAACCATTTGCGACATTTCTCGATTGTGGCTTTTTTAGTTGAAACTGGAGAATTGACCTCCAAACGGTTAAAATCTACTAATAACTCAGTTTACAGACCAAGAGAGAAGCTGTTTTGGTACCCAAAGTTACAAACCACCAGTACCATATTTTGGAAAGTGGTGCATACAACATAAAAAACCAAAATCTGAAAAAAAGTTTTTTTTTAGGCCTCAGGCTTCGTGGCTGCCCTAAGATAAAACAATCTAATCACGTTTTGTCAATATGACTTTTGAAAGAATCGAAAAAAAAAAAAAAATTTTAAAAAAAAAAATAGCAAAACAAAATAAATAAATAACAAAAAAAATTTTTTAAAAGGGGAAAGGCAAATTTTTTTTGCCGTAAAAATTTTTTTATTTATAACCTCGCATATGGGTTCTTTCATTGCTAATAAATAATTTTTTGAACTAAAAAAAAAAATTTAAAAAAATTTAAGTATGGGAAAACCACCATTAAAAATACCAATAAAATACATTTTACTTTTGGGGGGGATATGACACACCATAAACGTCTGGATTTACTAAAAAAATAAACTAGTTTTTATGTTCGCGATAACGATTATGGTTGTTTGGATTTTTAACCATTTCTTTGAAGCGCAAGTGCAATTAATGAGGGGGGGTTTTTCTTTATTAGAAAAGGTCAACTTTACTTTTTTTGTTTTTTTTTTTTTTGGGGGTTTTTTGAAGTACCCAAAAAAAAAGAAACTAGAAAATGAAAAAATCCCCCAGTAAATAAAGGGACAAAGCTGTAAATAAATCTGTACAGTTTTCCCTTGTGGAAAAATTTTTTTAGGTCTTTGGGGATGTTTTTTAGCAAAAAAAAAATCAACATAAACAGGTGGGAAAAGGGCTGAAAATGGCCCCTTAAGGCCCGAAAAAGGGGTTTTCCCCCCTAATATCTGCCAAAATATGCAATTGGAGAATTTGTGTTAAGACAAAAAAAATGAATATCGCCTTGTAGTCTACAAAAATGGTTAACATTTTTTCCCCCAAAAAAAAATAGTTTTCGAGATAACGGGACCCAGAAGTGCCCACATTTCAGCTGCCGCTCTCTTCATAGACTCGCTTATAATCGGGCGGACGAATTGTTCCATTACTCGGGCAATAATGTACATCCTTCAATCATTCAAAGTTCATCGGAATGGGAAAACCCGTACCTATCATTGCATATGAGTTTTTTTGGGGGATTCCTTTTTTTAAATTTTAGAATATTAAAAAAAAAGGGGGTCAAAGTTTTTTCACAATTTTTTTTGTATCTCGTTAATTTATTGATATTTTTTTTTAAAAAAGGTTTGTTTTTTAACATTTCTTTTTTATAATGAAAAAAAATTTCAATGATCCCAAAAAAAATTTCCCCTTTTCCAACCCTCTTGCGTTTTTATAAAACTTTATTTTGTCAACTGCATTTTTTTTTTTTTTGCCGTTTAGCCACATCTATCCCGGGGGGAAATGTTATGAATTTTTAGACGGCCGTTTTTGCGGGGAAAAAAAATTTGGGGTTGCGGTAAGGATCATTTTTTTTTATTTTGAGGGGGATCTTCATTTTTTGTCTAAATGTTCTCTAATTCGCATATTTTAGAAAAATTTGCGGGAAACTCATTTGGGCCTTTGAGGGCCATTTCGGAATTGTGATATACTTTTTCTCGCTCAAAAGCATCCGCGAAGACCAAGAATTGCGCCACATATAAAACTGTACAGATTTTTAAAAAAAAGGGAAAATTCGTTGGTTTTAAGTATCAGCAAATTGAGATTGGCAAAAAAAAACTCAAGAAGGTTTTCTTTTTTAAAAACGTAACTTTTTTTTTTTGTTATTTGGAAATTAAGGGGTTTAAATATGTTCTACCTCCATTAACGTCATAGTTTATTGTGTAATCCGATAGAGCTAATTTTAAGAACCCTATAAAGAAA
>JAHBCN010020354.1:0-15279 GCA_019359885.1 Listronotus oregonensis
ATGCATTTAACGCGAAAACAGTTACTCCTAGATACCTAAATAAAGTATACATTTTTGACGCAAAGGGAATTATAGTAACTTCTTTTGCAATAAACAGGTCAATATACGAAGCTCAAAAAAAGTTATGCCATCTAAAACAAGTGGGGTAGAACGTAGCTGGCGCCATCTACCAGCAACATTAAAAGTATGGATAAATTTGAATTTCTTGCCTCAAAGAACCCCCAAATCCCCAATTTTGTACCGCTATGTCATTTAGTTAAGAAATTATTACAAAAAACGAAAAGAAAATTAAAAGTTTGACACCCTGTATTTTTGTTATTATCAACTTTGGAATAAGGCAAGTTTTCCTTAATTGCAGTATTTTGACCTAATGAATCTGCTGTTGCTCTGTGTCCCATTACTTCTGGGATATCCTGTATAGACTATTGTTTGTAGACTAAAAGATAACGCAATATAAATAAATATTTGACAACCAAATTATTTCATTTTCACATAAAAAATAAAAACTGTAAAGGATTACATTTTTGTTTAGTGATTGAGATTTAACTAACCCTTTTAATTTCTGAATCTATGTGGGTATCTGGATGATGGATTTGCCATGGTTAATTTTACAGATGATTTTTTCTGATGCCAAAATTTGGGGCAATTACTGCACTAGTAAATTATTGTATACAGAGCTAGGATCATTTGTATCTATTTTAGTATGTATTATTGTTTAATATTAATTATTTATGTAAGTAGGTTCGTTAAGATCTCTTTGTTAATATTTTTAAATTATGTATGATAAACTCACAAATAATACTTGATAATAAAATATTTGTGTTTGATATTAGTTTCTCGATTAATTTGAATGGTTTATGTTTTAGCAAGTATTGCTTTATCTAGATAGTAGATAGTAACACTTCTGAGGTCAAAGTTAGGAAAATTTTTAAGTACCTGCTTTGACAGGACTCTGCGGTTATCGTTGGGGTATATTATGGCGTTTAACGTTTTTTTTTTCGTCATATTTTAGGTACTGTCCTGCTTGGTCAATGTACGTTTTAGGGCACTCGTCGGTCTATTTTGTTTATTAAAAATTTAATTGATGTGTATTTTATATTGTAGGCTTTACTTGAAGCTGTTTGTAGGTTTTTTAGCAATATGAATTTTATAAGGTCTAGGTATATTTTGATTTTTTTGTGTGACTTCTGCGACATATGGAAGAAAAAGATATTTTTTATAGTTTAATCTCAACCGCTAAACAAAAATATAGTCTTATACAGTATCCTTTTTTTGTGTATAACAATTTAGTTGTAAATGTTTATATTGTGTTAAAAATCCATATTATTTTATATCTCCTCTAAAACCCATGGTATTTGTATATATTCCAATAGATTTTAGGAGTAAGTTTATATTCTACATATTTTGATGATGGTTTAACCAAATAAAATGAAATTTTAGTACACTTTGTGTTTTATTTTAATTTTTTTATTTTGTAAAAACAAAAAGAAGTTGTACATAATATGTTCCATGCTGTTGCAGCGAATTCATGTTTTTAAAAGTTCTTGTTAGGTACTCGCCAGAAAAGGTTTAATACAATGAGACCGCTTCGAGTACTTTTTTAAACAAAACAAATGTACCCAGATGCATTGTAAATTTGTAGACTAAAAGCATTAAATATTTAAATAAACGAAAATATAGTAATTTGGTACTTAAATCGAAAAAATAGTTGTAAGATATATTTTTATTCAGTAAGTTAAAAAAAAATACTATTATTTGTAACCAAATTCTTTTTCATCTTGAATTTTTATTTTAAACCAGCAAAAAACACAATTTTTGTAAATAATATTTCCACTGGGGTTTAAGCCAGTGTAAATAAAGAACGATCACAATTTTATGTGACAAAGGATAAAATATAAACTTGTAAATCATATTTGACCATATTATGAGGCACATCCAACAAGATATCCCCGCTGCTTTACAAGCATAACTACATAACCACGGCCAATTCTGTCGACGCGCTAGGGTCCGTCATGGAGACGCCTCGATGGCCGGCGGGTGTTCCGGGCTCGCAAACGGCGTCTTCGTGTATGTAATTGCGGGGCACAATGGCTCGGAACGTAAATCACTGGAACATATTCACGCTGCGTGCGGTATTATACTAAGCAGAGCCGGGGGCTGTGGTCGGACAAATACGATACAAAATTATTAATTAATTATGCATTACGTACTGTATGATAATATTAGTGCAGTAGTTTAAAGGACATATTTACGATTAGATTTATTTACATTTGGCTTTTATAAAAATAATTTTTTTGAAACAAAGTATTTGTGAGTTGGTTACAAAGTTATGTAATAATTTTTGTAGTTTTTGTCATAGAACCTTTTTGGTAAAACTAAATAATTCCACTTTGACAATGTTAAAGAAAAATACACTTTTTATATGGTTCAAAAGGTTTCCAAAATAACTTTTATGTAAATAGTTGAGCTATTCATATTGTCAGAGTAGGTTTATTCGGTTTTGCTAAAAAAAGATAAAAGAAGGTTTTTTTATATTGCGAAAAATTTTAAGACGATCTTCTTAAATGAAAATACGTAAACAATTCTTATAAACATATGTCCTAAGTTTCTTAACCTTTTTAAAAAAAACTTTTTTTTTGGGGGGGGTTTTAAAATTTTAAAAAAAAAAAATATTTTCCCCTTTTATTAAAAAAAATTTGGGGAAAAACCAAATCCCGGGGATAAAATTTTTTGGGAAAAAAAAAAAATGGGTTTAGGGTTTTTTTTTAAAAAAAACTTAAGGTTCTCGCCCATTAGCGGAAGACGCATGCGACAGACGCGAATTGTCGCTTGCTTGCTCTATCCCTTGTTTTGAGCGTGGTCGCGTCGTCGCGCCGCGTCTCATTGCCTAGATGGGCGGGCTTCAGTTTAATTACATGTAAAGTATCCCTGATGTATTTAATCACGTCGCACCACTTCCCGCCGCGTCGCGCTAATGGGCGAGAAACCTTTAGTGGTTTTTCTACTGTATCTTTTACTGAAGTTGGAAATTTGCTATATAAGAAATGGTTTGTCAAGGCTTTACTTAATAAAAAACTTTTTTCTGGTGTATTTTGTTCGCAAATTATACCGCTTTCAAAAAAAAAAAAAATGCAAATGTCTAACCTCAAAAACGGTAAATTTAAAAAACTATTATGGGTTGCATAATATATTAACCCTTTTTTAGAGTAGCAGATAATTACAAATATTGTTGTAAGAATTATTAAGTTATTCTTCATAAAAAGTTCTGCATGTTCTGAAATCTAAAATGCAATCACCAGATATCAAATGTTATCAATCTCATACAAGGTTTTTCAAAAAATATAATTTTTTCTTAAGACTAAAGTACCTTCATATTTTACAATATCAAAAATTGTTATAAAGAAAAATTATTTGAAATTAACAACTATATTTTAATATGCAATTACATCCTTCCAATTGACATTTTTTTATTTTGCAAATTTTTCCATTATAACCGATACCGAACATCAATTCTTTTTATAACCAATGTTTTAAATGTCACTGTCAAACATTTTTTGTCAGAGCATCCTAGATTACATGTACAACAATTACAGTAATTTTTTTTTTGTTCGTGTAGAGATGTTTCGAGAATTAAAAGAAAAGTATGGTAAAAAAATACAAATGCATATTTAAACGTTTTTTAATCCCAAACAACTTTTTTTTTTTTTTTATATATATATATATATATATATATATATATATATATATATATATATATATATATATATATTTAAATTTTTTATTTTTTTTTTAAAATTTAATTTTTTTAAAAAAAATTTTTAAATTTAAAAAAAAAAAAAAAAAAACTTTTTTGGGGGGGTTTAAAATTTTTTTAACCCCTTCCTCGGGGCATCTACGAATAATAAAAAAAAAGAAAACCCTTTCCCCAGTTCTTAAGTAATTATAATAAATGTTTTGACTCACCAAATTTGGTTTATTATTTAAAAAAAAAAAATTATCGGAATCAATCTCTCATGTGTGGTGGGGATGAGATTGATTCTGATAAGTTTTTCCTGTTTCAAATAAAAAACCCGGGTTCGGTAACCCCAAACATTTTTTAAAAAACTTAGGAACTAGTAATAGTTTCTTTTTTTTTATTCGTAGATTCCTGAGGAAAAAAAAATTTAAAAAAACTTGACAATGAAAAAGTGTTTTTTTAAACCCGGGCCCAATTGAAAAACAAATTTTAAAATATTTTTTTCAACTAGCCGGTCACGACTGCCCCCCCTTTTTTTTTTTTTTTTTTTTTTTTTTTTTTTTTTTATATAATATATATATATATATATATATATATATATATATATATATATATATATATATATAAAATATATATATATATATATATATATATATATATATTTTATATATATATATAAAAAAAAAAAGTGTGGATCAAAAATGGAATAAATTCAATATTAAATAAATGGGTATTCGAAAAAATGCTCGGACACGTCGATTGGTATTTTTAATTGCGCATTTTTTTTTTGTCATGTGACGGAGGCCTATATCAACTTTCTTAATTTAAATGCAACACCCTGTATATTATTCAACTTTTTTTTTAAAAAGCATTCTAGACATATTTTATGTACACTGTCCTATACCTATCTTTAACTGTTTGGTAAATATAGAGCATTTTTAGGTTTATTGCATATTTTGCTTTCTTTCTTTTCCCCCCCTTTTCCCCAAGGGCCCCCTTGGGGTTAATAAGGGAAAACCTTTTTTAAAGTGGGAAAAAAAAACCAAAAAGAAAAAAACTTATAAAAAGCCCCCTTTTTAAATTAGGGAAAAGAAAAATAAAAGGATAGGGGGAGTAATGGAAATATTCTTGTTTTGATTTTAAAGGGTCTATAGGATTGCTTTAAAAGAAAAGTGTGGCAACTGCAAAAAAAAAACATAAAAAAAATATTTAGAAAAGAAAAATAGGTATGGCATTTAATGAAAAATTTTTAAAATTTTTTAAAAAAAAAAATTTTTTTTTTTAAATTAAAAATTTAATTAAATAAAAATTTATAAAAATATTTATAAAAAATAAAAAAATTAATTATTTTTTTAAATTTTTTTTATTTTTAATTTTTTATTTTTATAAAAAAAAAAATATAATATATATATATATATATATATATATATATATAATAAAATTAATAAAATTTTTTAAAATTTTTTATAATATTAAAAAAAAAATTTTTAAAAAAAAATTTTAATTAAATTTTTTTAACAAAAAGGAAATAAACAAAAAAAAAAACAAAAAGCAAACAAAAAAATTTCCCCCCAAATGTTAATTAAGACTAAACCAAATTAATTCATCTTATCGTACTTCACTGAACACGGGGGGTTTTTTTTTTTGGGGAAAAAAAAAAAAATAAAATTGGGGGTTTTTAAAATTTAAAATTTAATAAATTTTTTTTTTTTAAAAATTTTTGGGAGGAAAAGGGGGTCCCTTTTTTTTTTTTTTTTTTTTAAAAACCCAAAAAAAATCAATATGAAAAAATTTTTGTTTATTTAAAAAACTTTTAAATTTTTATACTGTTTTAAGAAAGCTAAGATACAACTTTATGAATTTTTTTAAACAAATCTTTAAGACATTAGCGACTCGTTTAGACGAAACGATTATGTATTGTTTTAAAAAGTGTAGTCATTAATACAGATATTTATTATCATTTTTTTTTTTGTTATTTCAGAACTGCATTGCAATAATGGTTATATACAACATAAAATTAATTGTCGTCGTTAACAAAAATACTTAATTAAATCGGCATTATACAAAGTTAGTTAAAAAAAAATTGGAAAAAATCGCCACTAATAAAGTACCATTAATTTTAGGAATTAAAATTTATGTCAGAAGCTAAAGTCATAGCTTATTAATTTAATCTATGGGGTCACAAAAATATCATATAATTAAGATTTTTGCGTTTATGAAGATCCTTTATCCTTTTCTTTTAAGAAATATTAAGTGTAAAGGAATTTTGACAAAAGAATTTTGGATATCGCAATAATATATATTTTTTTAATATGACAAAAGGTTGTAAGCACTTTTTTAAATTTCAGAGTTTAATTTAACGAGTTATAGTTTTTAATTATAATACTGAATTAATTCTGAAAGATATACGTTTATATATTTTGGCTTTAAAGCCACCTTATAAGTGGCGGTTTTTCCCAATTTCGTTGTAACTGACCGTACTGATTGGCGTTTCAGATCATGCAGACCATGACCCCAAAATAATGTTTTTGATACATTATAATACGTATAAGTATACATAGGAGATGTGATATTGCCAAATGTACGTTTAAATATAATTTTGATAATTTTTTGTGAAATCACAACTTATTTGGAACTTAACAAATTCAATTTGGCGTCCAGAGAAAGAAAAAGAAGTGATGGTGTTTTGAAATGACATACATGAAAAGAAAAACACAAAAAAATATTTATTAGTTTAATAAAAAAGAATTGAGACCATAAAAGGTGAAACCTTATGTTTAAAAATGCTACATTTAAGTTTAGAAGACCAAAAATGCTTAAAACGCGCCGAGAACGTAAAGTTTCCAATACATTTGTTAAATATCTGCAAGAAGTGTAAAATAGTGTTAAATATAACTGAATAACGAACAACCTTCTAATTAACCAATTAAAGTAGTTTACTCGCGACAGTCGTACACAAAATTATTGCCCTTTAGTGAGTAATGAACATCTTTTATCTTCGTCTCTTCCATGCTATCCGCGCCAAAGTTGCTCATCTCTCTCTAACAAAAATTGATTGTTGAACGGACCAGTACTAGTACCAGTAAGGATCATTATAGTGTTTCCCAATTTAGTTTAATTCGTGATGCAGCATTTTGCATGGCCCCAAATTTAGCGCTGTTCCAAATAAGATAAAATACGCTTTACCAAAAGTTAGAGGTTCTCAATGCTTGAAAATATGTCTGTAGGAGCCTGTACACACAACACATAAGGTTTGTTTGTTAATCAGTTATATTTAACACTATTTTACACTTCTTGGAGCCACCTAGTCCTTAAATACACCTTCCATAAGGGCGATTACGTATGAAAATAATAAAATAGTGTACACTATTTCTTAATAACAAACAGACGTAGTAAACTTTAAAAATCCATATCTCTTAACCAAAATGGTCAAAATATTAGGTTTTTTTAATTTTTTTTTTAATACTTTGATTTATATTGCGTTAGTTTTTAAAAAATATCGTAAGACCCGTTTTCAAGATATTCCGAAATAAATGGCATGATTTTCATACATGACAGATATCGACAATGCTAATTATGCACAATTTGATTGTTAATATCTCATTTCACAGACATATTTTTTTTAATTAGATAAAAGACACGTGTTCAAACGCCATATTTCAATTCTATTTAATTTTTTAAAATAGCCGTTTTGCATAACTAAATATACTAAAAAAGTATTGCATACATTTTCACGTTGCAAAATAATTCTCTGGTTTTAATAAAATCGTAAGTAACAACACAAAAATGCATTAAAAGAATTCGTTTTAATTTAAAATAAAATTAATATTCATCTGTCTACATTGTCTAATTCCTAATTTGCCGGATTAAAATTTAGGCATCTTCGACCCAGTACCCAATTAACAACTCTTGACAAACTTTGTTTTATTATTTCCTAAGTCAAGTCAGCAACTATACAAACTTGCCCCCTTTTGTGTCCCCAAATTAAATATACTTTACTCAACAATTAAGCAGGAGAAATCGGGCCATGCATTTAAAAACAAGCCAGGACCAAGACAACCATTCACGTCACGCAGCACTGTTTACCGAGATAAGCTCTGACCTGTGTCGTTTTATCTGTCTTGTTTGTTTGAACTTTAAGAATACTGGAAGCTTTTCCATTCAGAGAATCGTTTGTTACGCTCAGTTCTGGAAAGATCAATGGCGCAACCGATTTCCATGTATAATAAAAATAAAACAAATTTTGAAAACGTTATAAGTGGATGTTTTGGTAGATTTTTTTTACCATGTATGTCCAACGGTTTAGTTAGTCAAACACTATTGCAAAATAGTCTTTGTAATACATTTATTTTAGATTTTATTGCGGCAAAATTTATAATTTTTTTAAACTGCTCCTGGATTATAACTATATATGAGTACATTAAAATACACGACACTCCCGCCCTCCCCTGCAAACGGCTTTTACACATCCACATCTTTTTTCGCACCTTTTTTGCAGCTACATGCTATTTTAAGCATCGACTGTGAGCTGGTGACTTTGTGGTATATACAAGGAATGAAAAGTTATTATTCTTATTCCAGTCCCAGTTTTCTGGGTTTAATGCGTTTCCTTGCCATAATTGAACTTGATGAAAAGTACGAATTGAATGCTGACGAGCTGCGGCTGAAGAGGGTGGTAGCTTTAATAATATCGCTCTATTCGTCCTCAAAAAATATATTTGTTGAAGTGGATGTACCGTAACTTGTTCAAACTTTTTCGCTTTGCTTAGCCCCGTACAAGGCAAGAATAAATCGTTCTCCTGCTTCTACTACTTGCTGTCTTGTATGTGGCATCTGGGTTATTGAAAATATTTATCCGACCTTGCAGGTCGTGTTTTTACTGAGCAGAATAAACTAAACGTTTTCTTTGCCGTAGAATGCTGATGTAGTATCGCAACCACTTATTCCATGCAGAAGAGGATCGATTCCCTGCAATTTTTGACTACATCTCCATCAATTAAGCATCGAGTGCTGTATATCGTCTTCTTGACAGTTCCTTGGCCACTTTTAGCAGGAATATATTCTTGTTTGGTGGAGTAAGACCCAGTAAAAGTACCAACAGATCTATATCTTGCCCAACCATTATGACATTCTCGTTTCTTTCGGCTTTTTTTATTGCAGTGTGAACAATGAGCATATCTGCGTCGTCATTAGCTCTGAATGTTCTTATCCTTTCGTGGTTCAGGCTAAGCTACAAAATAAATCCTTCTTTATTTTTCATATGCTTTAGGAAGATTGCTTTTGTTTCCGTTATACGACTGTGCTCATTAAATTAGATTTCTCGACACTTTTCGTTTAGCATTCGTCTCAATCTTTCTAAGCTTTTTGTACTTGTACAGTTTTCGCTGTAGCCGTCGAATACAACGATTACCTTTTCTCCGTAACATTTTTGAATGTACCTTACATAAGCAGCATAAATATCAGAGTATGTACCTTCTTTGACCAAATCACTCTATGGATCAGGGAACGCCATCTAAAACGTAAATCGATCGTTGTCCAGTGTCGGCTCAGGGACACCACTAAAAAGGTCGTATAGGGCTGATTTTTTTTGTTTTTCTCATCCCTTCGTTTTCTTCCAACAATGAAAGAGGTACTGTCGTTAATTTATGACAAAAACAGTGGCGTAAATCGTTTGGGACCTGGATGGTACAGACAATCCGTCGGAAGAGTTGAGTTGTGTCAACTTTTATAATATCTTCATTATCAGTTGTTTTACCTAATTTGCTAGAAATACGAAATCGTTTTGACGGTATTAATGCGCTTTAATTTGATATTTCCAAATTTAGTTCCACCTTTTACATCCTCCCTATATACCAGCTCCACAGTCGATACTTAAAATAGTATCATGTAGCTGCAAAAAAGGTGGAGAAAAAGATGTGATGTGTAAAAGTTGGATTCCGTTGCTCAACCATGTCCATACAGTGTCAGGGTCTTACTTGCTTTAACAAAACTCCAGAAGAAAATCATTACGATACTAATTTGTTTCAAATTATAATAAATACAATATAAACTTACTTCTCGCAAAAAATAGTAACTATTATTGTTTGCTGTGTATTAAATGTTTTACTTTTGCTAAGTTCAGATTTTCAGTCAACTTTGAAGCAGCATACATGGAAACTATAACTCGTATCAAAATGAATGTTAGAGCTTATTTGTAGGTAATTTAGTAATTAACAATTCAATCCTAGACTAATTTGTCCTAGCTAGTGTAGTTTTTTTGAAATTTGAGAAAATTGTAAAACGGGACACATTTCAAGGGCGGAAGGGGGAAGCCGGTTGTAGGGGGGTGGGAGAGTCGTGTAATTAAATTTACTCATATATACGTATAACACAGCAGTGATGAAACAAAATTTAAAATATTGCCGTTTTACCCATACCATGAAATCTAGAATGCGTATACAACTGGATAACTTGTCAGACATGCATCGATTCAGGTCCCAGAATATACAGGATGTCTCTAAAAGGTGGAAAAAAATGCCCGATCTACCCGAACTTACCTCAGAGCAAAAGTAGATGAATTTAGAGATACATAGTGTCAAAAGATCAGTTTTTATAAATAATTTTGTTATTTATAAATGTGTTGTCACAATATTTAATAACATCTACTCTTATTAGCAGTGTAAACTTTAGAGGGCGCCACCTGCAGTACCTGGCACACATTTAAAACGAAATAACTTTTTTAAGCCACTCTGTATTTAACTTTTAAATAAATTTTTTTATATTTTAACGTCCGTAATCAAAATAAGCCTTAGGGATAAGAGTTTATTTGAACATCCGTTTAAGGGATATATAGTTTTTAAAACATATTTCGTGAATACCATGTCTAAACTATTGTATTAATTAAATGCAATTGCAAACAAAGGCGTTAAATTAAAATTTTACTAAATGTTGAATAAAAATTCTTATTTTACTTAATGTAATAAAAATGTTTTGATTTATTACTTAAATTCACCATACAATACAGTGCTTGTATTGCATTGCCACAGGAATAACATCAAACATTATAGAAACAAATATATTAATGTGTTGTTAATTTTATTCTTTAATAAGAACAGTCAAAAAGATGTATCCATATCAAAAACTTTTTGTTTTAAACGTGTGCAAGGTACATAGGTGGCGCACCCCTAAAATTTTACAGATAAAAATAAGAGCAGATTTTAATTTCTAGCCCCATGAAATTCTTCCCAGCCAAATATTGTGACCATATACCAATTATTAACAAAATTATTTATGAAAAACTAAGACCAAATTAACTTTGACACTCTGCGTTTCCGAAATCATCCAATTTTGGAATTCAGTAAATCAAAAACAAGTTGTTTTTGGAAAAAATGCTTGGACACGTCGATTAATATTTTAAGTAGCGATTTTTTCCATGAAAAAAAAAAAAAAAAAAAATATATATATATATATATATATATATATATATATATATATATATATATATATATATATATATATATATATATATAAAAGGGTCCACAGATTCGAGTCTTTGGGATCTCGGAAACCGTAAGAATACAAGTCGGTTAAATTATGGAAAGTTCCGCATTTAGGTGCAATATCATGCCGGTAGAAAGTTGTAAAATTCAGTACTTCCGGAATACCCGGAAAAAACCGAAATTTGCTGATTTCGTTTAATTTTTGACGTTATTTAAAGAGATATGGAAAAACAAAAAAATTTCTCATCCATTTTTTTTAAGGCTACAAAACAGCGTTAAAAATTTTCCCCTACGACGTTTCGTTTTTTTAGACCATCACCCTTTTTTTTTTTAAACCCTCAATTTTTTTGCTTTTTTTTGAAGCAGGTAAAATCCCAATTAAAAATGAAAATTTTTTTTCTTTAAATCTATTTTCCATGAGACAATGAGTGCAAGGCGTCCTTATAGGGGGTTCCTATTTTTAATAAATATTAATGTTTACATTTTTGTTTGGGATAATAAGGGGGTTAAAAAAAATTAAAAAAACCCCAATCCGTATTTAAAAAAAAAAATTGATGATGGCTAACGAAAACGAAAGTCGTAAAAAAAACTGTCCTGTTTTGGGGGGGGGTGGCCAAAAAAAGGCTTTTTTTTTCCATTTTTTTTTCGTCGAAAAAAAAAAAACGAAAGGGGGAAATTTCCCTTTTTTTGGAACCGGAAATCTCGGTTTTACCTTTCAATCGGCTGTTGTTGGCCAAAAAAGCCGCCTAAACCGAAAATCCGGTTTACCCCCGCAAAGGTTTTTAATATATTATATATATATATATATATATATATATATATATATATATATATATATATATATATATATATATATATATATATATATATTTATATAAATGTCCAAATTTAAAAAAATAACGTTATCGATTTTTTTTTTAAAAAAAAACCCAAAAGTTTTTAAAAAGTATAAATTATATACAAATGCTAAAGATAAACCATATCTTATTTAAATTAATAATTTTTTTTCAATACATGCTAAAAGTTTGGGGAGAAGGAATTGGTACCCACGCAAATAGATTGCTCATGTCCAAATTTCGGAATTACAAAAAAAAAACTTCTTTATGACACACCCTGTATATTCAAAATTCACGATCGATAACGTAAAATGTCGCTGTGAACAATTAAGAATCGTAATAGGACGACCGCTGATAAATTTTACAGTAAAATAAAACACAAAAACTGTATTTAAACCAAATTGGCAACACCACATTGCTTATTCAGACATAAAAGTAAAATAATAATAAATCACCTTAAGATATTACAGTCATGTTTTTTAAAAAAAAAAAAAAAAAAACAAAATTATATTTAAAAGATACAAGAAGATCATGATGGTTTAGTCAAACCGAAATGTTTCTTTTACCAACTTACTTTACAGTAAGATTTTACGAAAAATGTCAATTACATTTTTTTTACTGATTTATAAAATTTTAGCGTAAAAAAAATAATTTAAAATATGAGATTTTTTTACTATCCTAAAAACCAAAAAAGTAAAATTAACGCTGCAAGCCCAAACAATTTATTTACGAAATTGACTATAACTTTTTTTATTTAACCGTTTTTCTATCTTTAATAAGTTTCGAATCTTTAATCCTGTATCATTAACTTGGGACATGTTTAAATATTTTTAACATTTTAAATTCGTGTCCTTTTGCTAATCAAACAAATGCATTAAATCTAAAATTTGAAAGAATACCTTTGCTTTATATGCAACTATTAGATTTTCTCATATTATACTCTATCATAGTAAATATTACCGGAATGGGTAGGGTCTCAATAGTTTAATTTGCTTTTTCTTTAGCCACATTCTTTTAACTCCTACATTGTCCTTTATAAAAAAAGATTTTTATCTCTATTAATTTTAACGAGTCGTCACTGAGAGAAACACCCTTTCCCAGTTTTCCGGGAAACTGTATTAGGCAATTAGATATTTGTCGGGTGCGCCTCGCACGGGGATTTAAGGTATAGTGTCATTCTATAATTTTCACGGCCCTTCTTTATTTTTCTACGGGCAAATTAAAGGGTCTTTATTGTGCCTTTCAATATTTTTTTGACGGGTAATCTTATATAAATCGGGCTACAATAAATAATCAAATAATGTATAAATCTATGGTTTTCTATATCAAAAGAATATTTTATTAATAAATAATTATGTATAGTAAGTGTTTTGATTGAACGACATCAATATATGTGGTCTTCACCAAATGTTTCAAAAGAAGCCCTAATCATTTATTAAGTCGCCTAAATTTCCTTTGATGGGTAAAAAACAAAGATTGCTCATAAGAATTAAAACTTTGATAAAATAAATAGCCCTCTTTGCAATAAAAAAAAATGTAAGTGCTGGTTGTTGCAAAGAACTTTAAGCATACAGGGTGTCCCAACTCTATTTATACTAAATATATTTAGACTAAATATCTCTGCTCCTGTACATTATACAAAAAAAAAGTGTGTTTGGTAACGCTAATTTCATCAACAGTGTTGGTAAATATACAGAGTGTCCCTAAAACAGAGTTTTAAGTTTTTGAGTTTAAGTACGTTTTTTGAAATGGAACGCCCTGTATATTTTGCCAAATTTCAAATCTATTTAATTCTACATCAAGATGTATATTATACTATTCGTCAATTATTGCTGGTTTTTGAGATAACGACCTATATTATTTTCTTATTTACTCATATAATAATTAAATACGAATAAAAATAAAAACAACTAACAAAACATCTTATAGTGTATGTTTAAACTGCTGACCGTTTTTTAGTACTATTTTCTGTAATAATTATTTTAAAATATTTCTTTAAGTGTCAGAGTGACCAATTTAGTTCCTTTATTAGTTGCTTAATTATTTCAAAAAGCAGCAGTAATAATTGACGTATACTGCATTTTACATTTTTTATTAGAAATTTAAAAGTAGGTTTAAAAATTAAAATATAAGTTCCCTTTAAAAAAATATAAATAAAACCTCCGTTTTTGAAACACCCCCGTATATTTTAAAAAATGAAAAAAAGTGTTCCCCAAAAAAATATTTTTTTCAAACTTTTTTTGTGTTATGTACAGGGGTACAGATATTTAGTGTATGAATAGAGTATAGGGCTTTGTACCAGTCAGGTACATAGAGAGGTAATGTTTTTTTATAAACACAAATATGGTATTACTTTTTAAGATGTTTGATTTTTCTACAACAAGTTATTATAAAGAGATTGTATTTAGCCTTAAATATTTTAAATATATTACATATTAATCTTAAATATAAATTGCTCTTGAAAACGACTTATACAGGATCATCCAACAAGGACTGACCAGGGCCAATATTCATGGCTTTCACATTTTTAACAAAGATGTTAAATAGCCAAGAAATAAAACTATCAATTTCCTAATAGGACACCTTATTTATTGATTCGTTGTTAAAAAGATTTTATTTTTTTCTATAAGTTTTAATAAACAGGATTTTGTATCCATTTCTTGTAACAACGGAATTAGTTTTATTTGGTTTTACTTTTGCTTATTTGTATTCAAATTAATAATAAACGATAGACTTTGACAAAATATGAGCTTAGTGTTTTGGCATTCCAAGTGTTTATTGTTACTTTTTTTATTTTGTGTTTTAATCAAATATTTTTATATAAATTCAATTAATTCTGTTGTACGTAAAATAAATACTAAATCCATTTTATTAAAGCGTATCAAAGAAAAAACCCTTTTAAAAACCTCTTCTTTTTGGGGAAATAATCTTGGCCAACCCCTTTTTTTTTAAAACGGATTTTTAGCTGTTTTCGGGATTTTAAAAAAAAAAAACCCAAAAAATTTTTTTATATCTTGTTTTAAATTTTAAGGAAATCAAAAAATATATATTATATATATATATATATATATTATATATATATGAAAACAGACTTTCAAAAACTTGTCCATTTTTAAAATTTTGGGGGTAAATACATTGTGGACATTTTTATTTAATTCTCACAAATTTAACAGTATCTGGACATACAAAAAATCCTAACTCCTAAACGGGCCCCGGAAAAACCTTGGGC
>JAHBCN010020355.1:0-15097 GCA_019359885.1 Listronotus oregonensis
TAAATTTTTATAGATAGTAACAAAGAATTATGGAAACCCGGCCCTGACCTACTATTCATTGCGCAAATTCCGGGGGGCCCAAACCCCCCTATTCCCGCTGCCCCCCCCTGGACAATTTTGTTCTACAGTATTGGGCTTCCATACACCTTTAAACTTCCTTGAAGTTAAATCGAGATTGGGATCTTTTATCTTCGTCTCTTTTATGCCATCCCCCCAAACTCGCCCATCTCTCTCTCTCTCTTTAAAAAAAATGATTGTTGAACGGGCCCGGGGGTTAGTACCAGGATGGATCATTAATTGTTTTCTAATTTAGTTTAATTTGTAATGCAGTTTTTTTTGAATGGACCACAAATTTAGCGCTTTTTAAAATAAGATCGAATACGCTTTCCCAAAAAAGTTAGAGGTTCTCATTGTTGAAAATATTATTTTTGTAGGAGACTGTACAGGGTTATTCTTTTTTAAAGTAAACAGGGCTTTTTTTTTTGAACTTCCCTGTATTTTTTTAAACAACGAATATAGCCATTTCGTGTTTTTTTTCCGTAGAATTCAATAATCTAATCAGAAAAACATTTAAAACAAAAAAAAAAGAGTTACAGCACGAGTGACGTATTTATAATGGAATAACCCGTATATTTTTCTATCAATAGATAGAGTTTTTCCCGAGAATTCAATGATTTTAAAAAAAAATAGGGGTTGCGGGTTGCTATGAAAAAAAACATATTAAATCTTATGCGTTATTACATGTAAATAAATAAGATATATAAATCTTATAAATACCAAATAACAATTTTCAAAATTAAATAAATAACTTAATCTATATTTAAACATTATAAACTTCATCAAGTCCTAGGTCTTCCTGGATTGTTCCTAGGACCGATGCTGCATTCCCCCGTTGCACAGCTAAACCAATTCTTTGGATGATGAAACTTCGAGTTTTTTTGCATTGTATTTTTTTGCAAATTTCATTAAAAAAACCCCTTAGCCTCATCACCCAAAGGACCAAAATTTTTCAACAGAAAAAGGAATGAAGATAAAGCGTTCTTCAAGCTCTTTATATTTCAGATTTTTTTTATTCTCGGCAATACGGACCCGCCCCCCCAAAATTGAAGTTTTGTCCAGATAGGATTTTCCAAGTGTATGGTTTCAAGTAGCGTCCCAAAGTAATTGTTTTCCATTTTTCCCGGGGAAATTTAAAGGTCTTCCATCTCCCGTTTCCACCCTTCCAAAACCCCAAGAGGCTCTAATACGGGAAGGATTTTCAGCCAAAACCCAGAGCTCTTTTGATAATGTGATTTATCTGACTGTGCCCAAGAAGAACGCCCTGCGTTTTTTTTGAAACAACCCATTGGCCCAAAAATATCAGCTTTTTTCCATGGAAACCCCATTCTTTTAAATTACTTTCAATTAAGTCTTTTATAACTCATTTATTTCAAGGTTCATTTTAAAAAGATATTTGAAATTTTTTTTTTTATGGAGCAAACCTATGTGCTTTTAATAAAAAAGATGGAGGTATTCGACCAATAGCAGTAGGAATATTTTTTCGACGTTTAGTTTCCCTAAGGTAATATGCTCTCGTATTTATGAAAAGCTAAAAACCCTTTTTCCCCAATATCAATTGGTTTTGGAACAAATGCGGACAAAAGCAGCAATACATGCAATACGTCGTTTTCTTTTTTTATCCTCACGAATCAGATAAAGTTATTTTAAAAAAAAAGATTATCAAAACGCTTTTAATATGGTTAATAGAAAAACAATTTTATCACGAGTAAGCGAATATCTTCCAGAATTTTTTCCATTTATAGCCCCAAAGTTATGATAATGCGAGTTTACTTTCTTACGGTGATCAACATATTTTTTCTCAAAGAGGTGTCCAACAAGGGGGATCCTCTTGGACCAGCTCTTTTTTTGTTTCGCAATTCATCCACTTATTTTATCTTAAAATTTTTCAAAATAAATCTTTGGTATCTAGATGACGGTACACTTGCTGGAAACCCAAAAACGGTTTTAGATAATTTTCATAAAATAATCAAAAAGTAAAGATTTGGGTTTTAAAATTTAAATTTGATAAGTGTGAATTAACTGTTTTATCTAAAGATCATTCCAATATACTATCAAATTTTTTAAGTGTTGTTCCTAATCTGTCAGTAATTCCCATTTCAAATTTTAATTTATTAGGAAGTGCTTTTTCGTCAAATGAAATTTAATACTCAATTAATAAAAAAACAGAATTTTTAAAAACTCTTAGCACCAAATTAAAATTTATAGACTCACATATTTCCTATTATTTACTAAAAAAATTCCTTTGCCATACCTCGAATGTCTTTTTTTTGTTAAGATGTTCACCTTTTTTTAGAAATCTCCAGAATTACTTTGTAATTTTGATAATGTATTACAAAGTTTATTTCAAGACATAACAAATTGTGATATTAAATTAAATTCTTGGTTACAAAAACACTCTTCCAGTAAAATTTGGAGGTCTTGGAATAAAGAATACATCCCCCCCTGTCTATTTCTGCCTTTTTAGGTTCAATCAATTCATTTCAGGTTTTCTTTCCAAAAAATTTTTCCTTCCTATATTCTTGCGACAGTGAAAAATGATTTTAGCAATTGTTTTGTAAGATGGTTATCTGTTTCAATCTTCAAAATCAACCACAAGAATTCCAAAAAAAAAGAAAGATTTTTTTACTTTTAATTTGCCAAGCTCGTCACCCAAAAATATTACAAACATGTGCCAACCCAAATGAAGATAAGTCACGTCTACTTGCTCTTCAGGCCCCTGAAAGTAATGCTTGGATTAACCCCTTCCATCTTCGTCCTTGGGGAAAATTTTTTAGACAACAAAACATTCCATATTTCCATCGCTCTCAGACTTGGTCTGCCTGTGTGTGGAGAGCACACCTGCCCTTTGCTGGGTTTATTTCCTCCCACTCTGCTGCAATTATCTAAAAACTGCATGATACTAAAAGGATAATTTCACCTGAAAAAAACCCTTTCTGCCATAGGCCAAAGGGGGGGGAAACTTAACAAGGAGTGCTCGATTTTTTCTATTTGTCCCCAGATATAGGTTATGTTTGGACGTCACCCGTTTGCCCATTTTGCCCAAAAGGGAGATTTATTTTATTAATTTTTGTTAAATATTCAACTTTTAAAAAACCCTTTTGGATATGCATTTACTATTAGAACTGTAATGTATAATAGTTTAAAAAATTAAGACTTTATACTTTGTAAACAAAACAAACAGGCAAATGGATTACGTCAAAAAATACCGAATTGACTTTTTTAAATTGGCGTATATGGGCAAAATGGGATCGGGGCACTCCTTGTTAAGTTTATTACCCTTGTCCATAGGCCACAGGTGTTTAGTTGTAAAAGTCAAAATTTAAAAAAATACGTTTATTATTTTTTGAAGTAGTTTTATAATGGGGTTTTCATAAAGAAGAACGGCTTCAAATTATATTATATTCAAAAATGATATGATATATCTATTTCTAAACCAAGCAGCTAAATTACAATAAACCGAAAAAATTAAAATACAATACGAGGTAAAATATGGTGGTAATAAGGAGACTTATAAAAAAAAAATATAATATTACTAATAATTTAAATGTTCTATATGACCCCCGTTATTTTCGAAATATGATCTATAACCCCTCCTTAGCCTTTCTAAGGTCGCCGATATTATTTGAGGTTCTTGGTTAAGACGATTAATTTCATTTAAAATTTTTTTCTCATTTCTTCCGTGTTTGTGTTGCCATTTTGGTAAACGACATTCTTCAAGTGACCCCATAGAAAAGTGTCCAAAATTGTTAATATCTGGACTTTTAAAGGTGGCCATCTAATAGTGCCATAACGTCAATCCACTGATTGTATCGGCGATTGAAATACTGCACAACTGCACGAACAGCATGGTGCGGCGCTCCGCCTTGTCGCCAAATTATCTGGCGATATGTTTCAGTGGCAATTCTTTTCAAATGTCCTCAATATATTTTTCAAGAAGATTGAGATATCTTTCCCCAGTTAAGGATCCCCCCTTATAATATTGGCCCGACAATTCTATTGTTAAGCACCCACACCAGACATAAAGGGGAAGACCCCCCTTGGTATTTAATCTCTTGAAATTTCCTGGGATTTTCTCTTGCCCAGCTGTGCGTATTGCGTCGTTTATACATTCCCGATGTTGTGAACGTAGCTTCATCCGTCAAAGAATCGTTTAAAATGGGGTTTAAAGATCGTTATCTTGTTCATGGTTTAAAAATTTTGGGGAAACAAATTAAAAAGCGAATTTCCCTTTTTTGTTCACGTGTTAAATCCCACTGGAAGAACATGATATGAAAGATACTCTTCTTCTTGCAGGGCCATACCCCCAAGTCTCTAACTGCATCAGTAATTGACTTCATGGGATACAAAGTAAAATAATTTAGAATAGCTTGATCCCGTTTTTTCTCGTTGTAGTCCTTTTCTAATATGTAACGATTTTGTTTCCTCGAATAAGACCTTCATTTTTAAAATCGTTTTTACTAAATTTTATTTCGGTGGAAATTTGCACCTTTTGTACCTAGGTAAATTTTAAATGTACGGATAAAATTAAATTAAAACATCAAGGATTTTTTTAAATTTTTTCTTTTTTTGGAAAAATATTATTTTTTTTTGTGCTGATACTTGGGGGTTTTTTTGTTATACGTGGCTTTTAGTAGTTTTAGTTCATAGCATTTTGTATAGCCTCTGTACAAGGTGATTGGTAAGTAGAGGCTAAAAAAAAACCCCCAAATTTAAATTTTTTTAAATTTTTAAATTAAAAGAAAAAGAATACTTTTTTTGCAAATTTTCCTTCGTTTTCAAGATATTTCACTATAAAGTTTTCCCAAAAAAAAAATTTAATCACATTGTGGGTGTCGCTAATCTAAATTGGCGCTTTAAAACTATTACGTCATATGAAATCAAGTTTGATTTTTTGTCAAAAGTTAGACATTTGTCAATCTGTTATTGAAAAAATCAAAAGAAAACGGAGTTCACTAACGAAGAATACAGTAATATTGTTTATGTGTATGGGATAACATAATAATTATTTAAACATGTGCACCAAAGTGTCTAACTTTTGACAACAGTCAAACTTGATTTTTATATGACGTAATAGTTTGAATGCGCCAACTAAGATTAGCGACACCCACAATGTGATTTAATTTTTTTGCCCAAAAATTTATAGTGAAATATCTTGGAAACAAAAGGAAAAAATGCAAAAAAAAATATTCCTGGTTTTCAATTCAAAAAATTAAAAAAAAAAATTTGGGTCTTTTTTTTTTCGCCTCTACTTTTCCCAAACCCCGTATTTTAAAAGTATTTTTTTTAAAAGATAAAAATTTAAAACCCTTTTTGCAGCCTTGGCCTTGTGTTGTATGTTATAACCCATACATAGAATTTCTTAATAACATTTAGTTTTTTTTTTCGAGACTCTCGAAATTTCGAGGGGTCTTGAATCGAAAAATCGAAAAAAAACTTCGAGACGAGAGTTTGTTTATTTCTCGTCTCGATGATCGAGACGAGACGAAAAAAAGGGGGCCTTCCCGGGGGAGATTTCTCGTCTCGATGAAACCCCATTTGCAACATATCTTCGTTGTGTTTCCCTGGCGTTTTCTCCACATTTATAATAGAGAGGTATAATTTGAAGCCGTTCTTCTGATGAAAACCTCTCTATAAAAACTGACGAACCGAGGGGTTTGTCAGTCGTGTCTTTTCACAGCGGATGTGACCATCCCCAACAAAAGGGGGAAACATGTAGCCGTCTTAGCGACCGATGCACCCAGCCCCCTCGCTTCCCCTTCGCTGCTGGGGGCCCCCCCCGGTCGACTCAGTACGTCTTGGTCGCGAATTTTCGCTCGACGCGCTAGGTTCACAAGCATTTTTAACAATGTTCTCCCAAAATTATATGAAAATGTGGATGTACAATTTGTAGCATTTAATCTTTAAAAAACCTTTTTAATAATTCAAATCGGACCATTTGCCTAATATTCACAGCACTTGCAAGATAAGGGCCTAATTAGTATATAGTGCGATAAAATAAAAAAATATTAAAAGCGATTTAATTTTTTTTTCGGCAGCTTAAAGTACATGTTATTAATTATCATTTCCCAAAAACTCAGCCCTTAATATTGAAAATTAACAGAGATACGAATTTTTGAAAAAATGTCTGTTTTAAGCGTTTTTTTGGCTTTTCTCCGTGAAAATGGTTGGATCAAATTTTTCAAAACCATTTGTAGGTTTTGAATTTCTACAGACGGTCTTTATGAGTAAAGTGATATAGCCAGTACTTTTTGTTATATTTAAAAAAAATAATAATTATTGTTTAAAAAAAAATTTGCTGAAAAAAAATTGGTTAAAAAGGTCGGAAAACGCTGGACTTGCCAGGGCCACTTGTCCCATTGTGTATTTTGGGGCGCCCCTAAAAATTTCAAAAAACGCCCCTTTTAAAAACTTAGGGAAAAGGTTTTTGGGTCGCTGATTTCAAAATCGGGTGTCAAGACTGAAAAATTTGTGTTACACCCCCACATGCGAGAAACACCCCTCCCAAGGGGGTTTTGGAAAAATTGACGTTTCGGGGGTAAAAACAAATTTTCCAGTCTCGACACCCCCCATTTTCGAAATTAGGACCCAAAAACTATAAGATGACTTAGTTTGCGAAACGTCAATTTTTTCAAAACCCACCCCTATTTAGGAGCGTTTTTTGCAATTTTAGGGTGTTCCGACCATTGGGTGCAAGTTCTCACCCCCATTTTCGTAATCAGCGCCCCAAAATATACAGGGTGATTCACGTTGAGTGTCCTATTAAAATTCTGGGAACCAAAAAAAACTTTTAAATTTAAAGGCATAAAAGTAATAAGCTACATTTAAAAATATTTTGGGTGCAGCGTTGCCAGATCTAAACCCAAACCAATGGCAAAATTGTAATTTTTAAATGGGAAAACCTTTTTTTTTACATATTCGATTCTACATAAAATTTGTAAGTTTTTAACTTCTTCCTATACCTATATCTTACCGTTTTTGGGAAAATAATTAATCACTATTTTTTTTGGGAAACCCTATGTTAATAAGGTTTAATATTTACTGCCTAACGGAGCTGGATACTAGAAATTTTTTGGGGTTAGACAATGCATGTATTTAAAAGATCTGCATGCTATTATAGCAATATACCCTACAGGGTGTCCCAAAAAAATGCATTTTTACCGATATTAAATAACGATTAAAACCTTTTTTTTTAAATTCAACATACTGTATTTTATCCCATTTTTGAATAGACCAATAATTTACCTACAAAATGTCCATACATCTTTCTATACCCATCTCCACCGTTTTTCAAATATAAAAATTTTAATTTTTTAAATTTATTCTTATTAATCAAACAAAATAAATATTTTTTCTTATATGCAAATAGTTTCAAGCAATTTGAAAACAAAATTATGGCCTATTAAATTGTTTAAGCCCCTGTTTACTTGGATATATTTAAAAAAAGGAAAAAATAAAAGTTTTATTTAAAAACGGTGAAATGGTTAGAAATGTTGAAATTTTAATAAAATATTGGTTATTTAAAATAAGATAAAAAATACAGGGTGCTGTATTTAAAAAAAGAATTTAATCTTTTTAAATGGTAAAAATCAAATTTTTTGGACACCCCGTAGGTATATTCCATAATAGCATGTAACCCCTTTTTTAAAAATTCTTGTTAACCCTAATTCTTATCAGCTCTGTTGGGTAAATTTTTTAAACCTTTTAACATGGTGATTTTTTTAAAAAAATATTTTAATTTTTTCTTAAAAACGGAAGTATGGTTGAAAATTTTTTAAAAAATTACTTAAAGGAGAATCCAAATATAAAAAAAAAAAGGGTTTCCATTTAAAAAAATGCCCTGGGTTTTGTTAATTGGCACCCTGATTCCAAAATTTTTTTTAAATGAGCTATTATTATGTCCGTTAAAATTTAAAATTTTTGTTTGGTAATTTTTAATAGACATAACGTGAATCACCCTGTATAAGGGACACTTGTCTCGTCAAGTCCCGACCTTTGACCGTAGTTTTCAATGGATAGTTTTGAACTTGTTATTAATTTTTAATATTGGAATTTATCCCTAAATCCACATGCTTTTAAAAACCTACTTATTTTCAAATCATACCCGCCCCGGTAAACAAAAACATTTGGTTAAAACTATCGATGAGAAAATCTCTATTTACCTTAATAACCGATTATTTAACTTTGTTGGCGAGATTTTTCATGACTTTCCCATTACTTGAATAAACTTAGACGTACTTAGGCCTAATTGGAAAGTGGTATGGTACTTTAACTTTTTTTTCGTTAGGTAAGAACGCCCATTATTACATTGTGATGCTATGTGAGAATCGGCGCATGATTAAGAATTTATATGCATGAATATGGGCGTCTTCTTTTCGCTGATTTATTCTATATTTTAGATTAATCGATGATAAAAGTTTAAAATTTTTTTTAGCTTTGTACCGGGAGGGAAAAAAGAAAGGACGCCGGCTGTATCTCGGAAACTCCTGGACAAAATTAAACAACAATAAATTTGCCACATTTTTGATGTACTTTTTTTCTGAATTTATTACTGATTTAAATGTTTTTACATTGTAGGTTGGTCCCTGTAGAATGTCATTTTTCGCTGTTTATGATAAAAAGTTCATTTTCGATTTATCGGGTGAATTTTTTTTTTCGAAAACTCGTATCACCCTGTGGAGGATACTAGCAAGCGACATTAGACGGTAAGTTTATCTTTCGCCAACATTTTATTTTTTGGTTTACCTCATTATCTATGTTATTGAAGGAGATACACCGTTTTATAACGTTGACTAGACTAGATAGACTTTATTATTCAACACATTCATTATTAAATATGTGTTTTGACATTTATAGCGATGTGTCAACAGATGTTGTATTTTAAAGTTACAAAGGTCAAATAAATTCGCCATACTGATAAGAACTGTTCGGAATTTGCTTATTAAACGTTCGTTTCTTATGCCTAATTGCCCGACGAGTGTTTTAATCATAGATTTTTGAATAATAGTAAAGATTACACGATAAACACGAACTTACGGTCAGACATTGGAAAAGGACGTAACGCGTAACTAAAGTCGATACTTTCTGTTGCCAGTTTGAAGTGAATTTAAACATTTCTGAATAAAATTGCCTTTAAGTTCTATATTTATAATAAAAAATGGGCATAATAATAAATAGATTACTAAATTTGGCTTTAAAAAATAAATAATTTAAAGATAATTTTTCTACATAAACCATTTTTTATTTATTTTTATTTGGTTAAATACGTTTCGCATTGCTACATTTCGCCCGCAAAGGAAATTTCGCAGGCGGAATGTGGCAATGCCGCTTCAACGCGCGTAGGAATTTTACAACCTGTCCGTTGATAAATGGAATGAACTTGATTGGGTGTAGTGCGACGTTGCCCTGGATTTTCTTAAGCGCTTTGTGGTGTTTTTATTAAAACTATCTGTTAAAACTATTTACAAACTTATATTAAAATTTTTTTTATTAGAATATTATCGAATTTATTAGTTTGTGAGTGGGTTTATAATATTGTGGGAGAAATTATACATTATACAAAAGGATCATCTAATATTTTAGGTTTCCCTCAGATCCAATGACAAGAAACATTTGGTTTTCTCTTGTGGGAATTGAAGAGGGACAACATTTACCAAAGCACCCTGTGCTATGCTCGGACCATTTTGATCCACAGGATATTTTGGTTAAGGCAAACAATAGCAAATATTTAAGGCCTGGAACCATCCCAAAAATTTCACATCATATATTTGACAATTAATCTGTTGATGGAAGGTAATTATTATAGACTAATACATTCAAATTATTGTTAACGTTGTTTTGTATATTTACAAATCTTCGTAAACTTTGGTTCTTGATTTAAAAAACACATCATTTCTTTGGTGTAGGTCTATCTAATAACGTTTGAGCTTTTATGTTTAAAACAAGTACATCTTTTTGACCTATTCATTTTTTAACTTAATTAATATAACTGTATTTTTTAGCTCTGACTCCACTTCACTTAAGACTCCCCCTGGGAAAGTGAAAGGGTATGTAATTAATATGGTCTTACAAAATCAGCAAAAGTTTTCACGTAAATATGTTTTTAATTTAATTAACTTTTAGGGATGAAGACATATCCATGGATAATTGGGTGCATGATTTATCGAAAAATTTGACCACAGCGAGCGCTGCAATCAATTTAGCTGTCCCCAAAATATATTTTGTAACATGCCAATACAATTTTTCGAAACTTTGAAAGATAATGCTTCATTTTGCGATTTTCTGAAAAAAAAATCAAATTTGACAGCTAAAAAAAGTCACGTGATCATCCTTATACAGGGTGCCACAGATTCAAGTACATGCATGGGGATCTTGGAAACCGTAAGAGATACAAAGTCGGTTAAATTATTGCAAAGTTGCGCATTTAGGTGCCTAACAACATGCCGTTTAGAAAGTTGTAAAATTTCGAGTACTTCCGGAGATATCCGGAAAAAAACCAAAATTTGCCGATTTCGTTTTTATTTTTTTCTGACGTTATTTAAAGAGATATGGAAAAATAAAAGACACTTTTTCATGGCCACTTTTTAAGCTCTACAAAACAGCGTTGAAGATTTTGGTACGACGTTTCGTTTTCGTTAAACCATCATCAACTTTTTTTTGTTTTAAATACGGCACTCAATTGTTCATTGCATTTTTTTGAAGCAGTTATAATCCTAATTACAATGATGTATAAAACTTAATATTTTTCTGTTAAATAAACATATTTTCCATAAGAGACAATAAGTTAGACAAGGAACGCACATCATTTCTTATAGGGGCGTTTCATATTTGTTAAAAAATATTAAGTTGTATACATTTTTGTATTGGAATAATAGGGGTTCAAAAAATGAAATAAAAAACAGGTCCGTATTTAAAAAAAAGTTGATGATAATTTCAAAAAAAACGTTGTGTGGAAAATCTCTTAACGCTGTTTTGTAGAGCTTAAAAAGTGGCCACGAAAAAGTGTCTTTTGTTTTTCCATATCTCTCAAAATAACGTCAGAAAAAAATAAAAACGAAATCGGCAAATTTCGTTTTTTCGGATATCTCCGAAAGTACTCGGAATTTTGCAACTTTCTAAAGTGGATATGGTTAGTTACGTAAATACACAACTTTGCCATAATTTAACCGACTTCGTATCTCCTACGGTTTCCGAGATCCCCATGCATGCACTCAAATCTGTGGCACCCTGTATACATTATTTGGCATTATTTTTTAAACAAAAACTTTTGGTAAAAAAAATTACCCGAATTAATTGGGGAAAAATTTTCCCATTTGATGCGGACTTTATGGTTGACACTGTATATTATCTTAAATATAAGTAGATAATTTTTTATTTTGGCCTGATATCTAATATTTTATGTTATTTTTTGTGTACCTTATATAATAAAAATTATCCCCAGTGTTTGTCTTTTTTTTTTTTAATTTGTGGCCCACATTATTCTAAATTTATAGGAGAAAAGTAATTTTGTTTAAATAACCAATATACCAAAAATATTTTGTTTTTTCAGACTAAAATATTTTATAACTATTTATGTTGCTAATCAATATTTTTTAATAAACTAAAATTAAAAAGATCGCCATAATTAGAACGATTTAAAAATTAATATTTTTAATAAATTTATATCTAATCGAAACTTCTAACATAAACCATACGCCACTGGTCGAAACTGCAAGGCTCCGTACAATGTTGCCTTGATCAGTCCTAATTTATCTTCTATCCTTTTTCCCCTTATATGATTTTATTGATAATGTCTGGGACAAAACAAAGTGTCACTTATGAATGAAATGTTAAGTCTTTTCTTTCTTTCGTCTGAGGTTTTAATCTTGAAGACATCGTTCTACTATAGGTCGTATGGTTGAACGATTTAACGAGACTGAGATTTCGCTATATTTTGGTAGCGATGGATTACTTCAGCAAATGGCCGGAAGTCTACGCAATACCAAATCAAGAAGCTTCTACCATTGCCGACGTAATATTTCAACAATGGATTCACCGATATGGAGTACCAAGAGAAATACATACTGATCAAGGTAGAAACTTTGAATCCGATTTATTTAAGAACCTCTGTAATCTCCTGGGAATCCATAAAACCAGAACTACACCCCTTCATCCCCAGTCAGATGGAATGGTCGAGAGGTTTAACAGAACTCTTGATGATTACCTGAAGATTAAAGTAAATGACCAACAAAGCAACTGGGACAACTGTATACAGCTGGAACGTCACCTGCAAAAGTCATTTTTGGAGCGGAGTTATGCCTTCCAGTTGACTTACTTACTGGACGACCTTCCACCAATGAAAAACCAGCAAAAGATTATGTAAGTTAGCTCAGTAAACAGTTGCAAGAAATACACGAAGGGGTTCGTAATAAGCTACAGAAAGAAAGTGACCGTATGAAGTCCCGCTATGACTTGAAAGCTAATCATCAGGGATTCCAGGTCGGTAAAAAAGTTTGGCTATACAATCCAAAAGAACCAAGGGGCGTTCACCGAAATTGCAGAAGTCATGGGAAGGACCATATAAAGTAGTGACCCGGCTTAATGATCTGGTGTACCGAATTCAGAAGAGCCCACAGGCGAAGATGAAAATTGTACATCTGGAACGGCTGTGTCGCTATCAAGATCGAGAAGATACTTGATCGGGACGATCAAAACTTGGGAGGGGGCAATGTTACGGACTTTAGTTAGTGTTTAGTTAATAGAAATGTAAAAGGTTAGAATTATTTTATTTAGGTTAATAATTTAGTTAAAATAGGTTACCTTAGTTTTTCCCTTTTTCGACTGTCATTGCGGATTATCAGGGCGCTGGGACATCAATTTTACACTTTTCTTACATCCTGTAGTAAAAGAATTCTTCCAGCTAATTTTAGACTTTTCCAGACTTTTCCATTCTTTTCCACTTTACTATAAAAAGCGCGGAGGAAGTAGGTAACCTATTTTTACTAAATTATTAACCTAAATAAAATAATTCTAACCTTTTACATTTCTATTAACTAAACACTAACTAAAGTCCGTAACAGTATTCTCACCATCCCGGGATTTTCGGAACTAAAAACAAGCCAGGATCCCGGGAGTTCGGGATACCGGGATCCCGGACTTCAAACCCTGGTACGAACCAATATGCGAACGGGTGCACGTCTGAAATAAGCCAAAGTATTTTAAGTCTTCTTTTAATTTATAAATAAAAACATAATATTGTAGCGCCTAAGCAAATTTAGAATTGTCATACTTATCGATTTATTCATATGAGGAATATCTAAGAAAAACTCGTTAAAACCGGAGTTGCAGATTGACAATGTATCTAAAAGTATTTAATGGCATCGTACTCGTAAAGTTTATGGCTTCTAGAACACTTTTATTAAAATTGGCATTTCAATTCACATTTTAGAAACTTTAAAACACTTTCCATACCGTAACAAAGTTGCCGTTGTAATTATAGCAAGACAAGGAAATAGTTATATAGAGGAGAAGGAAAAACTTCTGCGGGTAGCAGGTTCAATCTGAAAACACGAAGGAACAAAGAAAGCGGGGAGTTCGGCCTCTCATGAACTGTAAAGGATGCATAAAGGTGACGTGTGCATCTTAAGCACTACGAGATGGATACGCAGATCGGTAGGCAAAGGAAACCTTTCTGTAAGCGTGCGATCATTAATAAGCGAACAGCTCTTCTTTGAATGGAGTAGAATGCAAGTGTTGTATGAGACGCCCATTCCATGACAGAACAATATTCTAAAGAGGGTCTGATTTGGTATATATACAGAGTATACAGATTGGAAAAGAAATACTTTCTGGACAAAGAAGAATCGCTTTTGAAGCTGCAGGCTATGGATGTATTGTGCTTGTGCCAGTTGAGGTTATTCTCAAAAGTAACGCCGAAATTAAACATCTTTGTTCTGCAGACTTGCCGCTCATATGTAAAGGATGAGCATTGACGACTTTTTTCATTAGCAAACATACTGTTTTCGCGATTACACTGAACAAGATCTTTGCGCTCCAATCCAAGAAAGTTTAAGGTCTTTGAGAGAGACATCATTCCGTTTAGGTTTGTTAAAAAGCTCATCATGCCAGACCTGGTCGAAAGCTTTGGATTTGTCAAGAGCAACAATCTGGGCTTCACCATGAAACTCAAGGGACTTGTTCCAGTTGTATGAGACAAAGGAAAGAAGATCAGCTGAGGATACTGTTTATCATTTAAGATCTTGTGTTTTTTCAGATACTTTAGGATTTGGCAATAAATACATTTTTTCATTACTTTGCAAGAAGGCAGAGTTTTGCATCCTTTTTTGGGGACAGGTTGCACAGGTGCAGCTTTCCAGCTCTCCGGAAAATGCCCGTTTCGTAAAAGATTCAAAAAAGGCGAGTTAGGATGGGTGCAAGCTCGAAAGCACATCTTTTTAAGACGATTGGTGGTATGCCATTTGCCCAGACGATTTTTTAGTATTAAGAGAAGAAAGAGTACGCTTAATGTGCTATATTTTCATTTCATTTAATTTTTAGGAAAAGCCATTTTACAAGTGAGCTACCCTAAAAATTTTGTTCGTCCTAATAAAAATATTTACGTATTTTGTTTTTGGTTTATTATATAGTATTACAGATATAATAAGGACAAAAAAAAGATATTGTTGCAATGTGTCGTACCATTTGGTTTTCGTTCACTTGGTTTATTAAATAAAATTTCTGATGCAATCCAATGCAATGTACAGCGCGTGAATAATCAAAAATATAGCAAATACCGCGAGTTACAAAATGAAATCGGCGATAAAAACTGTTCTGCACGTAATTCGTGACATTCTCCGAGCTTAGGCAGTACCCGGCCAAGTAAGTACACAAGCGAAATTGTTTCTGGCTACTCTAAATTAGTTGAATCTGCCTACTCGGGTACTCATTAAAATTACTTCAGGGGCGTATCTAATAAAAATTCTTAAAATCTTGGACTTTTATTGCTTTATTTGTTAAATTAATTAAAAAAATTTCGGTAAATGATGTATCTTTAACCGTTTTT
>JAHBCN010020356.1:0-15111 GCA_019359885.1 Listronotus oregonensis
AACACAATGTCCAATAAACCTAGAAACAATAAAAACAACTTGAAAACCCCCACATATAAACATGCATGCAATTTATCTTTTATCATGAAAACTCGTCCATGCAAGTCAAAACTTTTAAAATAAAATGTCATGCCCACATTTTTATCTGTCACACAACTTTATCTCTCAGAAAAAAAACAAAAAAAAACTTACTCTTCATCTTATCAGAATGCTTCTTGATGTTGATATTGTCGATGTTCCAACGTTATATTCCATAGCTAAATCTTTAGCCATATATCCTTTCTTTAACTTTTGAACTATATCATATTTCTGCTGAATAGTTAAAGCCACGTGTTTCCGTTTTGGAGCCATCCCTACACGTCCTACACACGTAATGGTCAAGCGACTAATAACAAGTAATAAGCTGAATAAAGCGTTCTTTGCTACAATCATACGAGCAAAATCATCCAATCACAGCCGCTAAAAAAGCATCGTTCGCGACCCGGGATAACCAAATCTTAAAAATCCGGATTACAAAGTACAAAAATTGGAAAAATTCTTGATTCGGATAACCGAGGAATCCGGATTATCGCAACCGGATCGAGACCTCAAATAGCAAACACTTTTATTCTGTAGCGATTGTTTTATGAAAATGCAAATGAAATACTCTTATATTATTAAATTACGAACGCGTTTCTAGTATGGGGATAAGAATTTTTATGATTGCACTGTCTATTATTTTTCTCAAAGAATTTAAATATGCAGTGAACATTTTAACTAAAGCCCTCATGACCACTATTTAATTGTTGGTGAACTATCTAATTCCTAATCATCTAATAAAACTACCGATGAAATGTTTAAAATAATTATTTAAGGTTTCATAATTAAAGCCTTGATGATATACTTAAAATAATTAACAAGATGTTTTTAATGCATAATCCTGTATTACATATTTACCCTTAAAGGTAAACAATGTCTTTACAAATATTTGATGATGTGCCTCAATAATTATCAAAACGTCTATATTGTACTCATCTAATTAAAAGAAAAATTATTTGGCTTTTCTCCAGAACAAAGATATTTATATATTATTTAAAAAAATTATACTTTTTTTTTTAGAGATTATTATGGAGAGCTAGTCTGCTCTCGCAATAATAGTAACAGAAAACATGAAAAGACATAAAAAGGTTTAATTTAGTTTAATCTAGTTAAACTACTGATGATGTACTTTTAAGAATTAGCAAAACATTTTTGTATACTGTGTACTTCTGTATTATTTATTTATCATTAAAATGTCTTCTTAACCCAACTGTATTTTTCCAATTATTTAGTATTATATTTGAAATTAATGAAGCCTTAACTTATTAAATTGTTACAAAAATACTTTCTTGCTGTCTATAAATCTACTATGGTTTTAATAATCATCAGCTATTGGCAACGTGTAGCATTTAACAAAATTTGTAAGCTTTAGTACATTTTTTTTTAAACAGTTTTAGACCCTGATATTAAGTCACTACCGCCATAGTAGTTTTTTTAATGAATTTTATACCAAGTTTGCAGGGTTTTTTAGGCCTCTACCTAACCTTATATCTCGCCCAAGTAAGATAAATTACCCAAGTCCGTGGTTTTCAATTGGGGCAATAAAGAGCATCTGTCATTTGACAGTTGATTTAAATAATAAATTTATTAATCGATTGGTATGCTTCAGCTTTATAATATTAACCGATGTTTCAATTTTAATCATCAACGGGTTTAATTTAGGGACGATTTTGTCGATAACTTCCGAACGTTAGTCGATGAAAAAAACGCACTTGCACAGATTGATTTTAGAATTTAGTCGCGTGGTTCCTGAGATATGATAGTTGACATAAAGGCATATTTTTGCATTTATTCATTGCAATTTATCAGATGGCCTACGTAACTAAACTCGCAAAACAGGCGACCGTTAAGGGTAATCACTTCTAGAATTCTCAGTAATTGTAAATAAAATGATCGTTTTATCCGTTTTTTTTCATAATTAACTACGCAAATTAGATACAACACATAGGACGGTCTCGTACCTATTTTTTTTGTCTTTTTCTAGTTTCAATATAATTTTTTGCATAATGGTGTTTTTTCAAGTTAAATGTCTTTCTACTTTATAATTTACTATGTCCTTTTACATTTTGTAAATGTCAGGTGATTAATGACATACGTCAATGAAAATTTTATTTAATATACCATCTTACTATCTTCTTTTAGCAGATGGACATCATATTGAATGTGTCATCTGTCGAGCGAAGCTGAAGGTGGCGGAAGTATTCTACGAAAAATCCGCTGTTGTCACGTTGTCGCGCCTTTATTAGTAGCTGTCCAAAAGGAAAATAGTATTTTGCCATCATTACTTTATAGTAATAAATATAAAAAATTTATTTACAGTTTAAAATACTATAGTAATTTTTTTTGATTTAATTTCAGCATTAAATAAAAATAAATGTTTTTTTTTTTTAAATAAGTCTAACGCAATTGAACACAGATTAAGTTATTTACACTAAAAATATGAATTTAGAAAAATCTTACGTGAGATTAGGGGGGTCAAAAAATCGCTGAAATCCCCTCATCTAATTAATGGACTCTCCTTAAGGCAAAAAAATTAAATTATTTATTGATGGTATATTTTTTATATTATTTTTGATTGTTTAGAACAAACTCTAATATAACTATTACTTATTAACAGCAGTAGCGATTAAAAACCGACGAAACTACTATTTCTTAATGGATTTTTTCTCTTATGACTATTGTTTATGTTTGGTTAATTTAAATTTTGTTAATAGATAGGTATATTAAAAATAATGTAATATATTTTTAAATAATGGTTCTGATTTCAAGTTCAATGTATGGATGTTCCTGTGGTTAATAAATTATTTTTATTGTTTTAGGACAGGGTAATTTTAGGGGGGCTCCTCGCGGTAGGAGAGATGATCAACAGAGTAAAAGAAACCAGGAGCAACAAAATGAAGAATTCAGTTCTTATGATTATTCAATGGTCGCTTTAGAAGTTTCGGGTGGTGCACAAGTGCTCAAAAACCAAAACAATTTAAGTCCAAATTTAAAGGAAAAGAAGTTTATTAATACTTTAACTTTTAAACAGTTTTAATATTGAAAACTTTAATTGTTGTTAAATAGTCGTACTATTCCTACATGCTTAGCAGTAATAATGAATACAGTAGCTTCGGAACAGTAAAGGACTTTTAAGTAACCTACCTACCTGTAGAGATTTATAAACCGCTGTAACATGGCGCAAGATCAAATAAATATATTAATTTAATAATACGGGAGTTTTGGCAGTGGAGTACATCAAGATGTGGTAGTTCTATGGCATCGATTAATCCCATAATTGTAGCATTAAAAATGCGTAAAATCTTAAGGGATGAAGATTTTGTGTGACGAACTAACCAAAACAACGGACCAAAAGTGGTCAGTAAAATTATTTTAAAAATAGAAAATATGTGTCCCTTTTTTTAAATAAGGTACTTTAAATAACAGTATTATAAATAATAAAATTACCTACCTTTGTAGGTGCAAATTGGAAAAATTAAGCATTAGGTTTAAGACTGCTTCAATATCTACTTCTTTAATTTTTCTAAAAAATGTTTAACTAATCCTAGGATGGGTTAAAGGGGTTATGTTCCGGGCCGCCAGGAGGCCCGCGCCGTAGCGATGTTCGAATTACTGATAACACTGTTATCCCTTACCAGTCAGTATTGGTGGATAGTAAAAATTACTATCAGTGTTAGTGAATTATTTTTTGTGTTTTTTCTATGTTGATTGTTGTAAAGCTAAAGATACGTCTTTAAAGCCTTGAACACGTTGTACGCCGCACGACCTTGCCCATATGAATGGTGCATCTTTGATCATTTCTCGGTATAAATGGTATATTTTGTGCGTCTAGGTAATTTTAAGTCTATCTTATATATGGGCTTAATGTTAAACTGTTGTGTTGTGTTTGTTAACAAACTCAACCAATTTTGAATGTTGTTCTGTAGGTTTGAATTTAGTTCTAATTATCTAGTGCTTCATCTCTAACCTGTCCTACATGTGGGCTGGATATTTCTGCCGTTTGATTTTTCTTAATATTTTACGTTGTAGTTATAAAATGTTTTAAATGAACTTGAAAACTCTGCCGACGGCGCATTTTGAATATCCATGTTTTGCTTCCCTCTACTGAGAATCTTACCCAAAGAGCGGGTATCAACAAAATTGTTATTTAAAGAAGAGATAAAGGAATGTAAGAGATACATAGACGCCAATTTTGTACATAAATAATAACAATACTGCCATATTATATATCTTTGCATGGGAACTTAATTGGTTTTGTTACTGGCCCGTAGGCGTATTGCCATTATGTAGTACGGTAAAAGAGCGCCTTATCTTCTGTATCGCACACCATTTTGTCGACGTAAACCCCCTATAACCCACCAATATAGGCGGGTACAGAGCCGCGCTTTTCTGTATCGCACACCACTTTGCGCCATTACAATCCGCCAAGATATCTCGCGGTACAGAGCCACGCGAACATTTGCGAATAACCTCTGGATGCATTCACATGCGATAAAATATTTCTGTTTTATTGTCAATAACGGTACGCATTACTGCTCGCTTTTGGTAGTGAAGGTATTTTTTTTATTTAGAGAGTGACTCAATATGGCACGCGTGATGAAAGTAGCACGCTAGATGTACTTAACAACAAAATTTAATTTCTCAAAGAGTCTGAGGTTGAATTAATTGTGAAAGACAATCCGTTTATGTTGTTATTGTTATACCAATTATGCGGCGTGCCTTCCTACAAAATTTTGAGGACGATATGGTTTTCGTGGACTCTAATCCACTGCGTTACCTTTGTTTTCGCATCAAGTAAAATCGAAGCTATTCTTTAGCATGTAATCTTCACACTGCACAAACTGAAGCCAACTACACCCTTGCTTTTTCCGCTGTTCAAGAAGTGCTCGAAATTAACGGCAAAAAATTTCGCCAAAAGTTTTTTTGACAGACGACTGTTCAGCTGAAAGAAAAAGCAATAGCTACTATATTTTCGAAATCTGTCATATTACTGTGTATTTTTCACTTATGCCAAACGTTGTGAAGTGGTTTAATTGACCAAAGTGAAAAAAAAAACGAAAAACAGTAATGAACATGTTTAGGAATATATTGTATGCACCCACGGTAGAGGATGCAAAAATAGAGAATATATAAAATTGATAAGTGCCATTGAGATAAGTTTGGTATACTGTTTAAGACTTCACCAATTTTAAACGCATCTGACAGGATACAAATGGCAAAATTGCCCTCTTTCTCCCGATGAATTTTACTACAGTATGGATGGGAATGACGAGAATTATAGTGAGTATATTAAGAAAAATATCAAACGGATTTTCCAGTCAACGTTATTTATCTTGATAACAATGAGAACCACGAAGTTCAACGAAAGCTGGCCAATTGCGTTGCCACATTGATCGTTTACTATCAATACTAAAAGAAAATCAAGTTATCAAGCTACCCTTATGTTGATTAAATTTAACAAGACGCTACAAAAAAAAAAAACACCTTTGCAGATAATAAATTTTTGGAAACGAAAATATTTGCTACGGAAGAAGATCTAGGAAAATAAAAAATTCAGCCAATGGTTTGTCGTCGTAAACAGCAAAAATTAAAACCAGAATTCAAGCTGGACGACCCTCTAAAGAAAGAGTCAAACGAAGGCACAACCTTTCATTAAATATTATGGCAAATCATCCAAACGCAAAACTGCACTAAATGTAATGATTGTAATGTCATAGGTCGAGTATTTTTAATAAATAAATTTAACTCGCTTACCATTTAGTTTCATTCTGTTTGCTCCGTTGTTGTTTTTTTTACTATGATCATATTCTCTCGTGTCGGTGTAGCTTGATCTGTACCGCGGGTATATTGACGAATTTTAATGGGCTATTACGACGGCAAAGTGGTGTATGATGAGAAAAGCGCGGCCTGTACCGCGAACTATATTGAAAGATTATAACATGCCGACGTAAACGGCATGTTATAATCATATTAAAGAAATGGTGTGCGATACAGAAAATAAGGCGCTCTGTACTGTACTACACAATGGCAATACGCGGCCCCTTAGCGTCATCAGCCAAGTAAGGCTACGCCCTCTGTATCCTACAGAGAGAACAATTTATTATCAATCACATTTTCGTCTTTCCACAAAATGGTATAATAGTGTGGTTTTATTTTTTAAAAATTTACCCTTTCAAAGGTGAAAATGTGACATTATTCACAGTTGTTTTACTTTTAATTTTGATAATGTGATAGTTTGTTAATGTCCTGTTAAATATTAGGTATGCTCAAATTGCTACGATTCCAGTTTGACGACGAATAGCACTGATGATGGTTTTACCGAAAGTGCTCTGATAGGATATTTGTTTTATTAAAAAAAAATCACGAAAAACACAGTTTCTTCATTTCCTATATTCTTACGTGCACACAGCCACAAATCAAGTTTAATTTATTTTATGTTCAGCAGTATCAGTGCTTGATCTGTATACCTGTTAATTAAAATTAATGACACAAACATTTCTGCAAAATAGTTTTAAAACTGTTTTTTACTTAAACCGCAATATATTTTTAAAATTAACAGGTGACTTGACAAGGGTTTGGTACAATGAGCTGACATCATAGATAGAGAAAGCATTTCATTCATAAACGCAATCGCATACGTCCATGAGTACAAGCATAGTTTGTACTTGTAAAATAATAATCCAGGAATCATATTCGTCACTTTACACACTTGGCACTGCCTTACCATTTTAATTTATTAAAAGTACCTACACAAAACACATTTAGACTAAAATGCCATATTGAATGTGTCATCTGTCGAAAGAAGCTGAAGGTGGCGGAAATACGCTTCTACGAAAAATCCGCTGTTGTCACGTTGTCGCGCCTTTATTAGTAGCTGTTCAAAAACAAAATGATATTTTGACATCCTTACTTTTCTGTGTTATACTTTATAGTAATAAATATAACAAATATAATTCACAGGTTAAAATACAATAGTAGAGCATAATTTGATGTAATTTTAGAAATAAATTAAGTAAAATTTAATCATAATATACTATCAAGTAAATGGAACAGAAAGATACTTGGCAGCCACGCTTTACGACAAAATAGTATCTGTAGTAATCATTTTCCCGGGTTTTGGTGGATTTTATTGTTTCGAGTACAGAGGTTCATTCATCGCTAGACAGAACCTTAGATTGTGCGTTTATGATGCCACGCTTATGCCAGATCGATGCTTTCTCCAGTTAAACTAACAGCTCATTGGTTTGGTACATCGAGGTAAAGCGGGACAAGCTATGAATGCCTTTAAGAGGTTTTAGTTTGTGACCAAGACAAAATCTATACTACCCTAGGAAAATATCACGTTATTATCAATGTTTTTAAATTCATATAAAGACCTGTGTTTGATAAAAAAAGATGAGTTAGAATCCGTAGATAAGACAGTCAAACGGTTGAGTAAACCAACCTTATAATTGGTCTAAGAAACCCTAAAAAGATTTTGTCAGTTCAAAATTCACGACACGTTGATTCGCAGAGCTTACGCGTTAAATTTGTAAACACACAAAGGTGTTAAAAATAATACCATTTGCGTAAAATCGTGATAATTTAAGTTGGCTGGATTTTGAAGCAATGCTTTTTTACTACTAGAGTTGGCCAAACTGTGTAGTAGCAGCAGTGAAACAATATTGTTTTATATGGCACACCTGTATATTATGTCCTAAAATTTAAGATACTTGTTACGTAAGGTACCATATATTTTATTTTAGTTGTTATAGAGTATGGTCGACATTACCAACAAAATCAGAATGGTTTGACCTGCCCATCTTAGTTTTTTTTATAATATTTATTGGTGGGTTTACCTAGGTGTTAATAATAATAATACACTTAGGGAAATCAGTCAAATGTATACGTCAAACTTTTCTAATTTTATTGCCTTCAACATTGGGATAAGATACAAATTACTTTGTATAAAAGTTGTATAACATTTTAAACATACTTTATAAAATAATTAATTGATTTACAGTTAAAATATTTCACAGATGTATATGTATTTATATTTATATTTCAGGGTAGGCCCAATAGATCCGGAAATAGAGGTAACAACAAATCAATGACGTTTGGTCGAGGCAAAGGACGGTAATTTGTAAATATATTAGTTTACTATTTGTTTAAAAAATTGTTTATATTTGTATTCTAAGATTTTTTAGGCTATTTAAGTCACATTTGTTTTTGTTAAAAATATTTTATATATATCTTACCCTGATTTAATGTGACTGATTTAAATTTACAAATTTTCGTTATACTAAAAGATTATATCAATAAAACCGGAGTTATAAATTATTTTTTAAGTTTGTTTTTTACCTTTTGAAATGTAGAAGGTCTAAGAAAACAAATATCTTAAAATAACGCCTTTTACTGAAAACAACACTGTTAGTTAGTTTAACAACTAAGTAGTACAATAATCATAATATTTTATAAAGCTGACACAGCTGCTTTTAAAATAGAGTATTTATTTTGGTTGCAAACTCCTCTAAAATCATCTAGCGTTAGGTCGTCAACTGCAATACCTCCCAAACCTGAAAAATACGGTTGTATTAATCACATGCATACAAATTTGATCGTCTACCCATAGTGGGAAAACAGGTGGCTACTTTTCTCATCAATAAAATACATTCTAATTACACGCTTATTTCTGTGGGTCATGATTTTCCTAAAAGGGCTCATAAGACGAGAACAAAAATTACCCTAGGTTAGTCTTTTTAAGAGAGCTGCGGTGGGTATACAATGTTTAAGACCTGAATATCCTTATTTATTCATATACATTAATTATTTACTTTATTTT
This sequence comes from Listronotus oregonensis, assembly GCA_019359885.1. NCBI lineage: Eukaryota > Metazoa > Arthropoda > Insecta > Coleoptera > Curculionidae > Listronotus > Listronotus oregonensis. Next base: position 8,900 of record JAHBCN010020356.1, read on the forward strand.
AAAATTGCGTTTTTAATCGTAAAACCTTAAATTGTAAATAAAATGATGTAAGTTTTTTTGGTTAAAAATCCAAAGGAGGAACAAGATTATAAGCGTCATTTAAACAATACAAACATTAATGTATGAGTTATTATGCGCTTCGTTGGAATTGCAAGGATGCGCTGACCAAACTGGGTCAAAGCAACAAGGTCACCCTACTGTGGATACCTGGAGATACCAGCCTAAAGGGTAATGAATCCGCAGACCTCCTTGCCAAAAGGGGCGGAGACAAAATTCAAGGGCCGGAACTGGTCATCGGTATATCTTATAGAATGGCCAAGCAGTTCATATCAGCTTGGAAACAAAGAGAAAATCTTTGGTACTGACATGGACTTCTGGGTCTCAGACATTCGAAGGCCTTTAAAAGCCCACCGAACCCACAATGTACCGTCAAACTACTGGAGCAATCAAGGGAACACCTTAAAACTCTAGTGGGACTGTACACGGGACACTGCAGATTGATCGGCCTAGCGGAAGACGCCGAGTGCCGCATGTGCATGGAGGGGATGAATCGGCAGAACACATTTTGTATAAGTCCGAAATGCGACTCAGATCGCAAGGGCAATCGAATTTCGAACGAGTGAAAGGATTTTTCGGACGGAATAATGCAATTTATTATATCTGGACTGTGGAAGTTAATATAATAAGTATTTAACCTATTTTATATATTAAACTAACTAATTAATTGCAACTTGGAAACGGATTTTAAGATTTTTGTTACTGTTGAAGACTTTGTCAGTACTGACATACAATTTAAATTGAAAAAATTGGTTGATATATCAAGAAACGCCACTGTTTTATGGTTTTATTTATGTTAAGGTGAAAGTAAAGTCAGTTGAAAAGTAATGTTGTTTTTTAATTATTTTGGTAAAACTGACGAAATGATGAAAATGGTGAAAATCTGATTCTTGATGAAATTTAGCAAAATCTAATGAGGACAGCTAGTACCAAATGGGCAGAATTTGTCCTTTAAATGGAAAGTTTTACTGAGTAGTCGGAATGTTTACCGAACTCAATACTGTAAAAGTTTATTTTCGACTAAAACCGAATATCTAAAAGACGTTTTATAGTACAGTATGAAATTAATAATATTCTTATTGTAAAAACTGGATGAATTTAATATATGGAAAATACCGAAAGACTCAAGGATTCGGTGGTATCTAAAATGTAACTCTGAGAATGAGATTTAAAGCTCTTGAAATATATTAATTACTCGATAATTGATTAAGCAGAAAAATTGCTATATTCCTAATATTCATATTTAAACCCCGAGAAATCAGTAAGTGCAATTTTGCTTACAATATTCTTTTTATATAGAAATTAATGTAGTCTGTTTTAGTCCTTAACCAAATATGTTATTTGATATTATTTTGTTGAGTTTTTAAAACAATAAATTACTGATATTACTGTTTTTTTTTATACGATGCAACGGCAAATTTCCAACTTTGCGATGTAAATATAGGTTCTTACCTTTGTTTCTAACGTAGGTCGCTTTGTTGGCTGCAGAGTCAGGATCTTCATATCCGATCCAAATTCCTTCTTCGTTCTTTTCTTCGTCAGGAAGTTTGTAAGCATAAGATCCTTAAAGAATAATTGTTATTAAAAGATCAAATAAATAGTATTCAATGGACAATTCGGCCTGAATTTCATTACATTTCGTGGAAGTAGCTACCTCTACGAAACATTTGTGGTTCTCTTTATTTTTATATTTGGGAATGCATTTTTAAAAAATACAATTAAAATATGCAGGGTAAGTTATGCAGTGGTTAGGGCTTTATTGACTCTGTAAAATGTATATCTTGTAAATTTTTGCACTCTCTAAAACATTTTAAGTGTCTTAAACATACCATATGGTATATTCTAAGTTTTTTACCTTGATTTATGATTAAAAATTTTGAGAGGTCAGTGTGAAAAGTAAATTGAGGCTTTTAAAGGATTTACACGAGATTTTATAATTTTTACATTCTCGCATGAGACGTAAATACTTATTTAAATAGGTGTTATCATGTTCCAGAAAGCACAGCATGTGTGGGTCCGCTCATTATCTTATTATTATAAATTAAATATATATTTTTTATTCAAATTCTGGAATAAAATCAAAAATTTTTTTTTTAATACAGTGATTTACCCAGAAAGATAAATTCATCCAACATCCATCTTGTTGGTTTATGACTCGATATAGTACTTAAATTTAGGACCTAATTTTTGCAGGTATATGTATTCCAAATACTAAATGTAAAACTAAATATTATTATTAAAATCTAATTAAAAGCGATATGTAATTTTTGCTTTTCTGGTGTTCGTTATACATAATATGTGGTATAATACATATGATATATGCAGGGAAAGTATTTTCACAAAGAAATCCATGAAAAAAACGAAATAACTAAATATAATTAAAGTTTGTATATTATTTGGTTTAAGCAAGGTCTTAATTCTAAAATACTGTATAAGTCATGGATGTGCGTTTTTTAAGAGGTCAATAAAAAAATGAAAATCACAATAAATAAACCAAAACCAAATTGAACCAAATTTAATATAATCAGTGGTCGAGACAAAGTCTTATTTCTGACAGATAAAGTGATGGCAGTACGTTAATGGGGTTTTTAAGGAGTCTTAAATGGGAGTATGCTGACATGGTTTTTAAGGGGGTCAAAAGTGAAAAAAAAACATAAAAACTTAATTAAACCAAACTTAGTAATATAATTGGTTGAGATAAGATCTCAATTATGTCAGCGTGTGTTGAACATTGGCGTTAAGAAATATAAGAAATCATGAAAAGACTTAATGCAAATGCCATTTTTAACAAAACTTATTTTGGCAATTTTTAAAGGTTTTGATAGATGTTGTTTAAAAAAAACTTTTTTTACAAATAATATTTTGACAGATGGTTTTTTATTTAACTTTGACACTTTAGAAGGTGTTGTATTATCACATAATTATTCCTTTACTGGCACATTAATTATTCGTTTTAACATGATCAAAAAACCCTAACGGAAAAGTGCTCTATTTGCCAAAACACTTTTATTCTTGATTTATTTTTATTTAAATAATAAAAATATGCAATACTAACCAGTAATAATGGTAAAGAAAACAAGCAGAGGTATTTAGTTTATAGCGGGTAATATTGATACACAAATTGTCAAAAACGTCAATTTCCCATGTCAATATTTCAAAAACTGTTGAATTTATTTAGATGTAAGTTTCATTAGGTATGTCAAAAATGAACAGGAATTCCGTTTCAGAAAAATGCTGACTACGTCATGTTTACTTTGTAGCTCACCCTTTATATTTCAATTTTGTGTAGGAAATTTTGTCCCTATAAAATAAATCGACATTTCCTGAGCATTTTTTTAGACAAGAATATTTATTAATTTTGTTCAAAGAATCCCGCTAAGGGGATGCATTCGACTAAATATTGATCAATTGCCCTATGTAATGTATACGGTACTTAATACGGTAGTCGAACCTACATAGTCTCTAGACCTAAGCCTGACATCTCCCAATTATTCAACTGTTAACCTATATTTAGGATTCCTATTATGAATTGTTTTCCCACAATTAGTCCAAATATTTTTTATGAACAGATCGTTATAATATTAAATTTAAAAATATTGTCTGTATTAGTTATCAATTTTTTTGTTTTATTCATACCAGACAAAACTTCTTTTTGTATAAAACACAAAAAATCGCGCAGTTATTTATCATGATATTATCTTTAAATTTTTTTAAAAACTATTCCATTGTTCCTTACCACGTCTTTTCGTAGTATCTTGTATTTTTCATTACATTACATTACCGGTACCCCCTTGGACTCTAATACAAATTTCTGGGTAACTTAAAATACCAGCGTCTTTGGTCAATGGGCCGGGAGGACCAGCACCATCGAGACCCTCTGGTGGTACACAAAAAATCGCGCAGTTATTTATCATGATATTATCTTTAATTTTTTTTTAACTATTCCATTGTTCCTTACCTCGTCTTTTCGTAGTATCTTGTATTTTTCTGTATCCAGAAGGAGATACATTACCGGTACCCCCTTGGACTCTAATACAAATTTCTGGGTAACTTAAAATACCAGCGTCTTTGGTCAATGGGCCGGCAGGACCAGCACCATCGAGACCCTCTGGTGGTACGCTTTCAACTTTGGCGTCTTCGTCAAGTTTCCAGGTTCTTCCATATGTTGGGATCCCAAGGACTAGTTTGTTTGGTGGGAAGCCATTGCTTAACCTAGATTAAATTGGTTTATGAATTCAGTACTACAAGTCCATATACGATAATTTTTCTTATATGACTGGTTCTATTTATTTTATATTATTTTTCTATTATTTATTTTTTACATATAAATAGATGTATATACACCAAAATCTACTTTTGAACACAACGTTTTTTAAACTTTTGCGGGTGGCGGTGCCATAAGGTTTAACCTTCCATTTTAAATGGTACAAATCGAGGTTTTCTAGACAAAATGGTTTAAATAATAAATTTTGGGGCTGCACAAGTTTTTCGTTCTAAATAATAGTTAAAATGAGTAACCTCTTATTCACAATAGAATTTGTTGATAAATTCTGTTCTTACGTTTACTAACATTCAAAATTACTAAAACCACTTGGGCAGTGATTCTTTGTTTCTACCTGATCATTAATATCCAATTTGGTAGTATTTTTTGTGACCTTGACAGTACAAAATGTAAGGTTATAAAAACAAACCAGTTGGGTTGTAAATTCGTCAGTTAGCTTGTGTCGTGCGTAAAAGTGACAACTGCAACGGAATATTTCTGACAATACAACGTGTTTAAGATAAGGAGGGCCAGTATGGAAATATTCGAAACGGTAAGAGATAGGTGGGTAGTTTAAATTTGGCAAAGTTGCGTATTGGGGAGGTTAATAATATTCCGTTGTAAAATTAAAGTTATATTTTGACCTTCCAGAAATATGACGGAAAAACTAAAATTTTCTATTTTCGTTTTATTTTTTTACGAGTTTATTTCAAAAGTTGGAAAAAATCTAGAAATGAATTTTCTTTGAATTTATTGCGCTTAATCTATTGGCGAAGTCAAATATTTCTTACGACGTTTCGTTTTATTTTTTTAACCATCATCAACTTTATTTTTTTAAATACGGCTCTCGATTGGTTATTGCATTTTTCGAAGCATTTAATCCCAATTACAATGATCTATAACACTTAATATTTTTCTGTTAAATAAACATATTTTCCATAAGTGACAATAAGTTAGACAAGGAACACACATGTTTTTTTATAGGGGCGTTCCATATTTGTTAAATAAATATTAGGTGTTATACATTTTTGTAATTGGGATAATAAGGGGTTTAAAAAAAAAAATAAAAAATTCAGGGCCGTATTTAAAAAATAAAGTCAATGATGGTTTAACGTAAAGAAACGTCAAAGGCGAAAATAAAAGCCGGCCATAAATATAGTAGTGCTTTTATATGAATACAAACATGTTTAATGAAGAAAAATTAAACTAAATAAAACGTTATTTAACCCTTCAAAGCCCCCCCTCCCCTTGGGGTTTATTTATTGAATTACTAAGGCTTTAAATTTTTTTCTTAAAAATAAAACTTATGAAAAAAATATTATTATTAGATTTATTATTTTAAAATTTAACAATTAAATTTTTTAAAAATTTTAAAAAGAGCTTTATTTCCCTTTTTTTGTTAGGACTTAACAAAAAAAGGTAAAATTTTAACAAATTTTAAAGAAGTTAACCCGATTTTTTTCCAAATTATTTTTCATTTACCCCAACCGCTTTAATTGGTGAAAAAAAGTTTGGAAAATTTTTTTAGTTATTTTGGGGTTGATCTCTCGCAACTTCAGTTTTTTCTTTTTATCGTTACCAAATCTAAAAATCCGTTCCCCCTTTATATAAGTTTTTGATTTCCCGGGGGCCATTATTACAAAAAAACCCTTTTAACCCAACCATTTTTTTTTAAAAGATTTTTTTCTTATTCGTTGCCATTTTTTATATTTTTGATAAAAATTTTAAAGCTTTTGAAATTTCTACAAGGTTCAACCCATTAAAAAGGGCACTTTTTTGAAATAAATCATTCTATTCTTTTTTTGGAAATAAAATTTTAACCCAAATTACTTGGCTTTAAACAAACAGTTTGTTGAGACCCCCAAAAAAAATTGTAATTTTGGGAAATTTTTTC
>JAHBCN010020357.1:0-15205 GCA_019359885.1 Listronotus oregonensis
TATATATATATATATATATATATATATATATATATATATATATATATATATATATATATATATATATATATATATATATATATATATATATATATATATATATATATATATATATATATATATATATATATATATATATATATATATATATATATATATATATATATATATATATATATATATATATATATATATATATATATATATATATATATATATATATATATATATATATATACCTTCACTCAAATATTCAGTTTCAAGCCAGTCTCTAAGCCTGATTTAAAGAAGACGCAAATGGCAGATATCTCGTACACATGACCTGAAGCTAATATTGGATTGCGGCGCTAAAAATCTGGTTTGGTTTAATCTCTCCAAAGTGTTTCAATGCTCATTCTTTATTTATGAGTGACCAAGTTCAGCAGAAAAACAAATTTAACCTTGTGGATGATACTTTAGGAATAACCTTGACTGGCATAAACACATTACATCCATAGCCACTTCAGCTCCTAAAAAGCTCGCAAACTATTTTTTTCCAATTTGTATACCGTGTATGTTTTCTACAAAAAAAACCTTTTTATTGCCTACCGACCGACTGCAGGGGATCTGTAGCTTTTTACAGGTAGCTTTTACGGTTTCTGTTCTGAGAAATTCGCGAATATAATTTATCTTGCAGCTTTCCACACAACAGTAGAGCCTCTTTTATGTATCTCTTTGCAGCTCAACTTCGGAGGTTCCTAACTTCCACTATGTTCGTTCCTTATTCCTAGGAGTTCAAGCTAAAAAACCTATTCCCATATAGGTTTTTTCTTCTCCTCCAATTCTCTAAGAATTTAAGTCCCGTGTTGATAAACTATCGCTAACCGCACTTTAAACACCCACGTTACGTTAGTTTTTAGGCTCTAAGCCTCTATCGACTACCTCAAGGAAAAAAAAACGTATCGTATTTGCCAAAACTACTTATTATGCCTAAATTTTTAATTTTGACTAGGTAACGGATTGTCAAATTATTTAAATTATTAACAAAAAGTATTTAAATTTATCTTATTAAAAAGGTGCTTGCAAATTAAATACATATTTTTAAAAACTCAAAATTTTCCACATAGATCCAGTATATAACACCGCTATAAAATATTTTATTTTTATTTAAAAACGTCACGCCCTCCTGTGTATCTTACCAATCTGCCTTTGAACTCTATTGTTGAAACTAAAACCATCTTAACGCAAAGTAAAACAAAACTAAAAGATTAGACCTTCTCACAAGTTATTCTAAACGAATCTTAAGTTTTTACCACGCCACAAACTTTAAAACAATTTAGAGCCTCAATATTTCCTTTTAAAATGACTACCACCCGAAAACAGACTGATACAATGAAAAAGATGAAAAGATAATTTTTTACGTTTTGCCGTTATAGAGTTCATCCATAGTAAATACATTTTTAAGAAAAAATAATATTTAATTAGCCTTTAGAAAACAAATACGCAGCAATACGAACCAAAATAAAAGGTTATTTTCCTGAGCTGTAAAAACCATTTTTAGCGTTGTATTGATCCAGAGTGAGGCCTGGCAGAGTTACCTGGCGTGACCTGTGTAGCGCCGTCAGTGGCGTGCTCTAGTAGAAGAGGCAAGCAGCTTAAAATCAATTGGAATAAAAATAATAGTATATTTTATTTGGAGTCTGGAAATAAGAATTTTTTCGTACGCATGTGACAAATTCTTGGGAAGGCATTCAAGCATGAAAACATCACTCGCGTCTAGGGATATCCCGTGATCTTCTTGACAGTGTTGACACATGAAACATACTTTTTTATATAGAGACTGGGCGCTTTATTTAAAAAGTAGGCTTTTTCTAAATAATGCATTTAATGTAAAAAAAGCAAATCATGGATCTTTTCTAATACGTCTTCGCATTTTTACGTCTGATATGATATAATGGGGGAAAATAAAAAGCTGCTTTGCTAACCAGAACTAACCATGACCGACTAGAATGTGTCTAAATTATTCCTACATAGAAGTTATTAACAAAATTTTTATAATTTTTGATATGGAAGAAGTTAAAATTTTTTTAAATTGTTATTATATATTCCCCGGGATTTTTTCTAATGAGTTGTTAAAATTTTATTTATAACTTCCACAAATAATTTGGACAAATTCAAAAGCCCTAAGTTCTAGTCGGTTATGGTTAGTTCTTGGTTAGCACAGCGGCTTTTTATTTTCCCCAATTTTATTTTAGACGTTAAAATGCGGGGACTTATTAAAAAAGACCCTAAACTATTACATTAAAACGTAATTTTTTAGCCGAGTCCCTGTATAATAATGCGTTTCATGTGTCAACACTGTCAAGAAGCTCGTGATCACGGGGTATTTCTAGACGCGAGTGAAAACATCTAGTTCTGGACGTCTAATGAACAATTTTTTTTTATTATACTTCTTTAATAACAATAACATAAAGGGAAAATGTATCATAAAAAAAGTAGAAACCCGAAACGGGTTTATTTTCAAAATAGTTATAGCAATAAAAAAAACCAGCTAGAGGAATGCGAATATCCGAATTATTCGAGGCGAATCGAATTTGCATTATTTAATTTTAATTTCAAATCTAATATTTGAATAATTTAAGTATTCGAATAATTCAAATAGTTTTAACTATTCGATAATTGAAACTATATTATCAAGTAGCTCTGGTTAAAAAAACTAACTACGCCACTGAATTCTAGGTAAAAAAAATATCAGAAAACGTATTTACCTCTTCTGTAAGATATCAAATTATCGAAATACAGGAACGAGTAAAAAACAGAATTTTTATTTCGTCCTTTATTTATAAATTTTTTATAGATTAAATGAGAAAGGTAATATCTGTTTATACCTATTTCTGTATATATAATTTAATTTATACTCTACTGTGCTGGTAAAAGCTAGTTAAATATAAGCTTTAATAAAACATAAGGCAACTCAAGTTATGTCCATTCATTTCAAATATCCGTATGTCAAAGTTGACGCCGGTAAGTCCATGCCATACCATGGCACAAAGAATACAAGGTAGGATCTTGCGCATGACGTTTGTCACGTGATAGCCGGGTTATTACGTAGTAATGTGACTAAAAGGATTTTTTCGCGACATACCGTTTTTAACTACTGGTTGATAGCAGTTCTTTCCCCCATCATTCTAACCGTGCTTAACCCGCATATCCTCGCAAAAACGAAACGGTTCACGTATGCCACGCGTGTGTCAATTTACCTATTAATCGTTTAATATGCTTTTAAGTTTAAATCCAAATGTAAAGTATCTAGAAAGTCAAGTAATAAGTCAAAAAGATAAGATAAAAACCAAACTTTCCATTCAATAAGATATTAGCTGTTTCCAAGTCAATAAGTAAATCTTTTTCTCTATGATTTAAATATAATTGTACTTATTCGTTCATTAGGGAATTAACTAATTAAATCGAAAAATTTGCAATCCAAATATTCGTTAAACCATAGAAAACAGACATCACAAGCACCAAAACAATGGAAAAGTCGCGAATCCTCCATTATTTTAATTTTGACACTTGAAATCACGTACTACTAACCTCATAACACCTTCTACTACGTTACCGCTTCTCGCCAAAATTTGTTTTAAATTAAGTTGAAGCCGTATGTTAATAGTGGTATTTTTATCAATTTGTTTAGCGTTATACTTTTCTTTTCGGCAGTTTTGTGACTCTAAAACTAGTTGAAGTTTAAGATAATTTGTTATATTAAAAGCCCATATCTTTAAAATAAGCCTAATATTTAAAAATGGCAAAAAATTCACAAAGATTGTAGGCTTTCTATTTAAATTTTGGCACGAAGTCACATTGTTACGTCATTGCGCCAAGCAAACCCATTTTAGATCGCTGGTGATCCTACCTTGTATTCATTGTGCCATGATGCCATACCACCAGAGATATAATTTAGGTACATTACATTTAAATTTTCACTCATGCTTTATTTTTGCCGCAAATTTAACAGGTTTACTTATTGTAAAACAAATAAACAGTGTATAACGCATATATTTTGTGGCCGCTACCTTAAGTAACATTTTTATAACTGTTTTGGAAAAACAAAATTGTGCTTTTAATTAACATGCAAAATAGAATTTTTATTTGACATGCTAAATTAAAATTCTTTTTTTACAGCTACTACCTTTGCTAGTAAATTTGATTGATATTTTACCAAAATACGATGATAAGGGCCTCTCAGTAAATAAATAACTCTTTAAACCTATTAAAACCTAAATAAATATCATATCATAAATAAGTTTAAATTAAAATATTACTATAAACTAATTGACACCTAATAGTATATCGTAACATTTCTAAAGTAACAAAAACCTCCTATGTCCGGCGATGAGGTAGACAAGATGGCAAATGGACCAAAAATTAAATTTTTTGAGGAAAAGTAATTTTTTTAAGTTTTGCTTACCGAGAGAATACCATTTTCAATGAAAATAATTAAAAATTGTATACAAGGTGCCCCAAAAGTTAAATTTTTTTTCAAGAATGAAGTACCCCTATTTCAAAGTTTTTAACAAAATGCTACGTAAGAAAATTGTTTAAAATTATCATATATCTTAGGATATTGGTTTTAATTAGGTTTAGATAGTAATCATTTTTTCGGTTTAAATTTGCATTTCACTGAAAAGTTTCGTAGGTATTTCGGTGTTATAGTAACGGAGATTTCTTATGCCGATACGTAATACGTGAATATTTCATAAAATGTTCCTAATGTACCCGTGACCAAATGGGCGGTCTGCAATTAGTAAAAAAATTCGAGAAACTGGATCTGTACTGAACTTAAAAGAGGTAAAAAAATCCTATAATGAAGATGAGGCAGCGATTCTACTAGTCTTTCAATCTGTTAGAAAAGATCCCATACTATCCTTGAGAAACCGAGCAACACAACTACAGATGGTCCAAAAGAGTATCATTCAAGAAATTTTAAAGCAAAAGAAGATACACTCCTACAAACCGCATTTTAACCAAACATTAGAAGAAGGCAATGACGGATATAGGTTGGATTTTTGTTTGTGGGTAGGGAGTAATATTTTAGGTGGTAACTGGGAATTTTATAATGTTGAATGGAACTGTAGCATTGCACATGTTCGCTATTAAAATGATGTTAATTCTTTGTTTGGAATAGCAACCCGACGTCAGTGTTTAAAAAAAGTGAATGCTTGATGCGCAGTTTCGTACTATGGTATAATAGGACCATTTTTCTTTGAAAATACTTGTAACAGAATTTCTTATTTAAATATGTTAAATACTTTTTGTGATCATTTAATACAATTACCATTAGATAATCGAAGTTACATGTACTTCCAGCAAGATGCATGTCCTGCCCATTTTGATGAAAAGTAAAGGACTGGCTTGATTTAAAATTTTGACAAAAATGGATCGGGCCAAATGGTTCAGTTTTATGGCCCCCAAGCAGCCTTGACTTCACGTTAGCGAATATGTATTCGTGGAGACGCCTAAAACAGTTAGTTTATGCTAGTCTACTACCAAATGATGAGGACATTTTGAAACAAAGAATTATACAAGCTGTAGAAGCAATATCCCTAAAAGAAGTGCCATGAAGTTATGGATATCTTAGAGCCCAACTGGAAAAATGCGTTTTTCATGGTGGAGCAGTATTTAAATAATTCAAACATAATAATTGTTAAGTTTAAGCTATTTGATTTTGATCCAATTTTGTAAATTAGGCCTTAGATAATTATAATCATGCATGGTTTCTATTTATCCTATTTTGTATTCTTTGCTCCGTTGTAAACATTTGTAAAAATTAATGAAACATTCAAAACTTGATACTCAGGTCTGGTTTAGTTGACACTGTCAGAATTTATTTATGTGTATTCAAAGGTGATATTTAAAGGTATACAAAATCAAAGATATACCTACGAAACTTTTCAGTGAAATGCAATTTAAACCAAAAAAATTGATTACAACCTAAAACTAATCAAAACCTGTATCTTGGCAATCTAAACTTTTTATAAAAAGTAACTTTTCCTCAAAAAATTAAATTTTTGATCTGTCTGCTCTCTTGCTTACCCCATCGCCGTACATACTGCATACTTATTAAGAACGGACATAATTTTTTTAAACTTTAAACCAAGGTTTTAAAAAATTGTATAAAACTCATGGCTAAAAAGTGTTTTACTTATGCCTCTTTAGCCACCTAGTATATAATATCGTATTAAATTTCCCTTATAAGAAAATAATTGTTTAACAGCATGTTTAGATATTTTTCTGGTTTTTTAGCGTTACCTGTGTATACGGTCAAATTAAATGTATTATATTAACAACAGTATACGAAATTTAGATTAAACAAAACTTACTAAGTTTTGCAAATAAATAGGTTAAAAGACCATGACAGCATAAATTTGAACAAATACCTACGGTATAAAAATAAAATGTAAAAAGGTTTCGATTGTGGTAGATTTTATAAGTCAAGTCAACGATACTGTATTTTAAATTGCTAAAATAAATTAATAAGTTCCTAAAAAATTAGCAATATATAAGATTGTTACTTCTGTTAGATTTAATATTGGTCTGTAATACCTTGTATAGAAACATCAATCCTCGTTTTTTACCTTTTAATAACAACCAGACCAACAATTAAACGGATCTATTGTAACAACAATAAAACGTAAGTATGGTAACTGTTTTGTTATCATTGTCTTTAAACAAACAGTATGTAGTTCGAATTTTAACTAAACTTTGCAAAGGTTTCTGTCGTCTTTCGCTAAAAGAAGTTTTTTAATGCAGGATGACTCTATAATCTGTTCATTTTGGTTTGAGAATGACGCCTAAAGAATAAATGTAACCGGGTTTCTGACCTCTTGACCTAATCCAATACATGTCCTGTTCAGCCGTCATTGTCAAACGAAAATGTACAGACTTTAAAGTTTTAAGGACCTTTTGCAATTAACGTCGAGATAAGAAAAAAATAAGGAAATTTATTTAAATAAATTATGAAACCAAATTAAATAATAACTTTCTACAGTTCTATGTACAGTTCATATATTTTTAAAGTCCACAATAATATTTTTAATATGCATTTTTCAAGTCCTCAAGACAAGAAAAAAGTGGGTAATTTATTAAAATAAATTATGAAACTAAATTAGATAATAACTTTCTACAGTTCTATAAACAATACACATGTTTTTAAAGTCCTAACAATATTTTTAACATGCATTTTTCAAAGATGCGATGGAAGTTAAATGTCATTTTAAAATGTAGTATTTCTTTACAGAATTTATTATTAATATTCATCATTGTTAGTCATTCGTTCTTACGTAAAGGACCGTAACAATAAAATAACGTAATAAAAAAATGTAATTCTTTGGCCAAAACACAATTTTTTAAGCTAACTTAGCTGCCAGCTTATAGATGTAATATAAAGTGCAAACAATAAGAAACTATTTTTTTATATCAAAATCGTTGGAAAATATTTTATTTAAAGACACAGAGAAAAATCCAATATTTGCATGAATGTCTTCCTAAACCTCTGGGGATATCAGACATGTAGATGGATTTTCCCTGTTCTTTTAGTATTTTTGCAATGGATGTCACATATAAACTAGATTTCTTGTTAAAAACTCGCATTGCTAATCCTAGGAATTCTTAAGGGATTGGTCTTAGATTGACTGATATTTTTGAATTACGTAAAATTTGTCCTACCCGTTTATCAATGTTCATGTGTAAATACTGGTTCATTCGGTGTTTGTTCCTTTAAAATTAATATAGTTCCAACTAAATATATAAGAAACTATTTTTATTACTGGTTTTTCAAAACATTTACTGCTGTTAGGAGTTATTAACAGCTATTTATTTTTATTGTTATTTGGACAAGGAATAAAAATACTAACATAAATTTTCGCTTTTTTGCCTAATATATTATATTTAATACTTAACAAAGGAAAACATGCTTAAAAAATGTTTGGTCATTTACTAGAAAGATTGGGTCCAATTACAGAATAATTAATATTTCGATTTATAATTACAAAATAAACATGTTACCAAAGATTCTTTTTGTAGGTAAAAATGTTTTTAGGTTAATAAATAAAATGTATTTTCTCTCTCTAATAATTTAAAAACTACATACACTATATTCCTGATGCTGAGATTAAGGGTAATTATCTTAACGTTATTTTAGCTTCTGTACCCATTTTTATCTGCAAGTTTAAAAGATTCAAGTGATTAAGCGTGTACAATTCAATACCATGGAACCAGAACCATAGTAGTTCCATCTGACAAAAACCCGATTAACATTTTTTGATAATTAAGCATTGTTTATCCTCGAATTTAGTTTATACTTAGTGTTAACTATCTTTTTTTTATTAATAGTTTTAGAAATACCACTTAATAAACAACACATAATAAAATAAGATAAATAAAATATTTTAATAAGAGAACGTACCTGTTCCTTTTATTCATGTTCCCCTTACACCAAAAAGACGCTTTTAATAAAATGAAGCCCATAAAACAAGATTGGTTAATACTTTTATTACGAAAGTTGTATTGAGAAGAATCTGTATGAATAGCTTCTAACGGATAAGTCGTATTTAAGTCAATATCGTGATTAAATCCTGTGTGACTTTACTCACTGGTTATAGCAGACGTTTTTAGAAGTTAAAAGATTTAAAATAAGTAATATAAATAAAATTTCCCGCTATTTTCGGTAAAACCAGAAGTAAACATTTTAGGACAAAGAATAAAAAATGAAAATAAGCAAATACAAGTCGTTTTGTTCTGGGATGTATTATTAAGAAGCACACCCAAGCAAACTGCGTCTGCTAAAAAAATGCATTTGATGTCTTGTCGCTCTTACCCGCTACCCCAATTGTAAAAAAAATGGAAAATAATAAATAAAAAATAACGGCTTTGGTTAGTTTTGGTTAGTTTTAAAAATTTATTGCAAATTACGGATACCTATACGGTCCCTTATAGAAGAATTGTATACATTTTGTTTCTTAAAAACAAAACTTATAAAAATAAAATGTTTATATTCATCTCTCTCAGTGGCATAAGGCTCAGTGACCCTGTCTAGCACGCACGCGTTGAAACATTGCTTCTTGTGTCAATTACAAATTACAGCAGACAAAATATTACCTAATGTAAACAAGTATCTTTAAACAATATTTGTAATAAGCAATCTAAGAGCGTTTAAAAAATCACTAATCGGTAAATGCTGAGTTGGCATAGATTTACATCTTCGGCTACCTTTATCCTGTTTTTGGCAGCTACTTTTCTCCTAAGGCATTAAAGGACAATTAAGGAAACTATTATATATAAAGCGTTTTAAAACCGAGTAAGTTTTAAGTAAGATCAGCGTATTTAAGCAATACCGGGTACGGTTAGTAATTGGATGCGTGACAGCCAGTGATCACCGTATGCCGTTGGGTGTGGCGTAAAACCCAAGTTACACTGTAGGATCTGGATAACATTCTCCAGACGTTAATGGAAGAAGTTCGGGGGTAATAGTAATTTGTAAAACCTTAGTCGCACCAGAATGAAACTTCGGGAAATGCAATATCTGCATGTTTTGATGCTTGGACAGCGTTAACCAAACTGGGGAGTAAAATGAGTTATACATGATAAAACACGGCACTTACGGCACCTAATGCTTAGGCTCCGTATGAGCCTCCGTAAGCTGTCGTAAAAGATTAAGAAAAAACGAAATTGGATTGAAAGATTATCATGCAAAAACTATAAAACTTAGTTCAACCAAAGTGCATGCATGATGTTTCATTAGAGCATGATGTTCTGTCTGGCCGATTACACAAGTCGACATAATTTTTGTAACATTGATGAGAATGCTTATTTTGCATTTCATTTAGAAAGTTAATAAAACACTTTTTCCCAGAAATGGCCCAGCACGTCCTATTTTCAAGTACTGCTTCTCTTTTATATAATGCGATCTCTGAAATCAATTTCACCTGCCTTAGGACCGGAAAGTACAGCAAGACCGCAGAGGAGTTTTTTCACAATGTTGTACGAACCTTTAAAAGTTTTTTGTTTTCTGCAGTTTAGTTGGTTTTTATCTTGTTTACAGTACAGTCAGGTGTACATGTCGATTTTGATATAAAACGGCAAGTTCGAGTCGTCGATGTTGCAAATATCCAACTGATAAATTCTGTTATGTATGTGGATGTTTTAATATAAGCTAGATTTATATCTGAGAAAGTTAAAAAAACCCTATTTTTTATTTTAATTGGTGATCAAGATAAAAGTTGGGCTTCTCATGTTCTTTGGGTGAGTTGTCATGTAAATTTAGTGCAGTGAATGTATCGCAGGAAAAATTCTATGCCGTTTGCTGTTCCTATGGTGTGGAGAGAACCTACTGACTACGTAAGTGATTCCTACTTTTGCATCACTAAAACAAAAGGGAATTTAAAAAAGCATAGAGACAAAAGAGAGTATCCAAATTTGCCTTCTGCGCTAAAGCCAGTTTCTCATTGCCAGGAACTACCGGTTATTCTAATTCTCTATTAGAATGTGATCCTGAAAGTACCAGTTGTGACCTATTATTTTTACCAACTACTACTGATCCTTACTTAATAACTTAAAATAAATTAAATGTCTTGGTACGTGACCTAAAATTGTCAAAACAAAAAATCGGAACCTCTTGGTTCCAGACTTCAACAGTGGAACTTGTTATATAAAAAAGCAAGTGTTTTACTTTTGTTTTACTTTTATGAAAACGAAATGTAACATTATCAAGGAAGGCTTGCTATGTATCTGTGGTGATATTAATGGTTTAATGAATGAGCTTTCTATGAAACATGATCATAGCGAGTGGCGTTTATTTATAGATTTATCGAAATACAGCCTAAAAGCAGTCCTACTTCATAATGGAAACAGAAAACCATACATTCCTGTAGCCCATTTATGACAACTTAGCAACCATAATAAATCGTGTTAAATATGGACAGAATCAGTGGAATATCTGTGAAAATTTAAAAGTCATAGGCATCTTGCAAGGACTTTAAGGGGGTTTTACAAAGTATTGATGTTTTTTGTGTCTGTGGGACAGTAGGGCAACAAAAGAACACTACAGTAAAAACGATTGGCCTCATAGAACTTCTTTTGAACCTAGTTCATCAAACATTAAATATGCCCCCTTGTTAACTTTAAAAAAGTGCTGCTACCGCATCTCCATATTAAGCTTGGATTAATAAAAAACTTTGTTAAAGCCATGGACAAAGAAGGTAGTGATTTCCAGTACCTAAGATGAATATTTCCCTCAACTAAGTAATGCAAATTTAAAAGCAGGCATATTTATTGGACCTTAGATATGGAAGCTCCTAGTTGATCTCCGTTTTTAAGAATAATTGAATGAAAGGAAATTGGCAGCTTAAAAGTGTTTTGTACGTCTAGTGAAATTATTTCTGGGCAACAAGAAAGATAAAGACTATAAAAGCCTTATAGATAAACTGTTGAAAACATATGACTTCCTATGGTGTCGCAAAAATACATTTATGCACTTCCATTTGATTTTTTTCCCGGGAAATTTGGGTGCGGTAAGCGACAAACAAGGAGAGAGGTTTCACCAGGACATCAGAACGATGGAAACAGGTTACCAGGGACGCTGGAACCCATTTATATTGGCCGACTACTGTTTGTTTTTAAAAAATGATGATGCTTCAGAACACAAAAGGAAAAAGTAAATGTTTTTGTCGCTGTATCATATCTCATGCAATATATGTTTTATTTACATAGCAACCAATATTCAGTAATGTTTTTGCATAGATTTCACATGTTTTAAATTAAATAAATATACTAGATTTTAAAAATATGTCGCCTCCTCTTTTCTCTCCTTATAACAAAAAACTGTACGTGTTACAGTAATTATTTCGAATTGAGAACTTTAAAAGACTTAAAACAAACCTATTTTCATCAATGTTACTTTACAAAAATTTAAATTTGTTGACTTGTGTTATTTTGAGAATTATTAGAACTATCCATGGCCCAGAAAAATCAGACAAAAAACTACATTTTTTTGGCTTTTTTTGGAACTGTTGCTATTTTGCACCATGCGTAATACAGGTTGAATAAAAACTTCTTCTCGAACTTCCATTGTCTTTATTTAATTGTTTTTTACAACGTTTTGAACAGTAAGTATCTCTGATCATTTTTAAGTGATTACTAAATATCTAAGCCTATTACTATGTCTTATACAGGGTGATTCATGAGGAAATATAAATACTTCAGGTACGTAGTTAGGGTCCAAAAATAAACCTAAAAGTCTATACAAATATGGGTCCGCAAGGCCTTCGTTTCTGAAATACAGGGTGTTAAAGTTTTTATTGAATTTTTCTATTTTTTAAATAAAATCTATGATAATGTAAATATAGGAGTAAAATTTGGTATTCGGGACGGATTCGAATCTAATCTTAATACGGCTCTTACTTGTAGGGGGTGCCACCTACACGTTTTTTTATTATTTTGAACAATCACAACTTTTTGGTACGGCACTGTATTACATTTTTAAGTAAATTATATAACTGTTTTGTCATTTTTACGTCAAAAAGGTATACTTGTTAAAAGTCGATATGAGCAACCGTTTTCGAGATATTTGGATTTAAAAAATATTACCACGCATGACACGCATCTGATTTTATTATAGCAAAAAAATTAAACAAAATGTATAATTAAACGATATGTATTTAAAATTTTAATAAAATTATTGTTCTTAAATTATGTTCAGCAAAATATAAAAAAAAAAAATATAAATAAAAACTTTAAAACTCTGTATATCAAAAACGATGGCCTTACGAACCCATACTTGTATAGACTTTTATGCTTATTTTTGGACACTGAATACGTACCCGAAGTATTGACATTTCCTCATGAATCACCCTGTATATCCTGACCGGGGCACTAATGCATAAAGCCACTGTCCATTTTTATGGTCTACTGAGCTAGACTTCTATTCTGTTAGTAAGCAGAGGTTGCCAAATGTTGTGGATATCTAAACTTGGTTTACTATAAACTTGGGAATTTTATTAATAATAGCAGCTTTTTTAAACTTTCGAATTATTTGCCGAACAAGATCAGGTCAAAACTAACACCACACCACAGCAAGCCACCACACCTTTACGGGTTACCGAAGATTCATAAAACTGAGATACCACTTCGACCAACAACCAGTTCAATTCTCCAATTAGTGAGTTAGCCAGGTTTTTACTAAACATTATCCAACCATTAGTGGATAAGACGCCATTTTTTGTTATAAATTCTGCACATTTTGTTGACATTATCAAAAAGTTTGAGATAACACCAAATGACTATTTTGTAAGTTTTGATGTTGAGAGCTTGTACACCAATGTTCCCCTAAATGATTCATTATCAAGGTCAAATGGGAGGTTGACCAATCGTTAGCAGATAGAACCACACTGCCGTTGAATGAAGTTGTGGATCTGTTGGAGTGCTGTGCACGTAATTCCTACTTTCAAGTTAAAGATAGGCTTTACGCCCAGGATGATGGCCTTCCGATGGGTTCACCTCTTTCTTCGATTGTAGCTAATATATACATGGAATTATTTAAAACCCATGTAATTGAGAAAGCAGAGGTTAAGCCCAAAGTTTGGTTGGCGATATATTGATGACACCTTCATTATCTGGAATGGTAGTGAGATACAACTAAAATCATTTCTGGATCACCTAAATAAACTTTGCCCGTCTATTAAATTTACCATAAAAAGGAAAAAGATTTCTCACTACCGTTGCTTAATGTATTAGTAAGGCGATCCGGAAATACAGTTGAAACATACCTTCTTGTAAAGAGCTTTTGGTAAAACATGAATGCGACCTTGTACATTTAACAAGTGTTGTAGTCTGGCAGAAAATGCATAGAACAAGACTTAACTTTGGAAAAATAAAAAAGTCAACATTTTCTTAAATTGACTTTTTATATTTTAAACGTTTTTATATTTTGTAGCCCTATATTAAGAACAAGTAATTTTAAGACATTCCTTAAAAAAATACGGCATTTTACAAAATTTGCTAATTACAAGCTTACACTTATAATTGTAAACCTTAAACTTGACTTTAATTTATAAAAAAGTTTTGTTTTTCGTAAGTTTCAGGTTGGTTTATTCTACTAGATAACAATAAGTAATAGAGCCCATTAACCCAAATCCAAATTTACAACGAAATCGCTAAATAGATTTATCATGATGCATACAGTTTTCACCTTTTACACGTGATCAGCACGTGCATCCTATAATTTAGGGACAGAGGGTGGATATTATTAATTAATCCCTAGGTCAATACGGCGTCGAATTGCCCCGAAATTACACGTAGCATGTTCATTTATCAATATTCTATATCCCGACCAAAAGCCTTTGATGACATACCTAATTTAAATGGATCATTTGCACATTGGCCAATAATAAAATTAGCCGAGATTTTAAAGTGTTTATTAGTATTAATGATTTTTATTACATGAGATCTGTAGTTAATACAAATAATTCTATTTTCTATTTCTTTAAGGCCTAATTAATACAGCGACGGCCAAAAAGTTGGTCTCAAACGGTTTTTTTTTATTCCTTAAACCATTAAATACATTTTTTTTTTAAATTACCTCTACTTATACAGTAACATAAATATCGATTTTGACATTCGGCTTATGGACGCCGGTTGCGTAAATAATTAAAAAAAAATATATTAAAATATTAAACTGAAGGTTAGTTGAAGGCATATTATCTTGAAAAATTGTTTAAAGAAGCTGTTTTAAATTTTATTTCAAATGGATGTGCAAACCTGAAAATAAAAACATAAAAAAAGGTATTTTTCTAAAACATTTCTTTAACCCAATTACAAATCTTAACTTTTTGCTTTATAATGAGTTTGCTTGCTCTAAAGTGATCAACCGATTTAATAAATTTATAATTTTTGTATGTTGTTATATATTTAGAACGAGAAAATTAGGCGTAGGTACTCTAAGTGTGTAAACCGGCTTTTTTTAGAGTTATAGTTAAATTTTATATACAAAATGGGGTAATAAATTGCATAAAAAACTATTTTTAGTAAGTATTAATAACAACCATAAGCACTTTTATAGAGGTAGGTACTTTTATGACTTTTTACTTAAACTTAAAACACACTCAATGATTAAAGCTCTATTCGTACGTTAATGAAATTGCAGATTTAATAGCATTTATATTTACAGCACAAGTAA
>JAHBCN010020358.1:0-15061 GCA_019359885.1 Listronotus oregonensis
CCCCTTCGGTCCCCAGAAGCTAAAAACATGGTTTTATGGCTCAGGGGCGTTTACTGAAAAACTATGAGAACCTGATTCATAGTTGCTTTTATAAAGAAACCTTGTGTTTTGTCGGTATTTTTTTATCTTCCCAAAAAAATACATACGATAAAAAATACCTATTTTGGTGTGTAGTGATGAGAAAGCAAGACCAAGACCAAGACCGGGCTAGTCTTGGTCTTGGTCTTGGTCTTGCAAGCCGGGTCTTGGTCTTGGTCTTGCCAAGAAAGTAGGTCTTGGTCTTGGTCTTGGTCTTGCACCACCCGGTCTTGGTCTTGGTCTTGGTCTTGCTGCAAGAGTCTTGCTGGTCTTGCTTTTTTTTTGGTAGTAATTATTTTAACTAAGCAATCTTGAATAAAATATATTTTTTTAGTACTTAAATAAATAAAGATGGAGACTATATTTTTTGCTTTAAAATTTACCAATTTTAACCTTACACGTACATTTAAATTATTTGATTAAAAAGCATATTTTAAATGTAGGGGTTTATTTATTTATTGTGGTCCATTTTTAGTTGAATTGAGACACAACCTGCTTTTATACATTTAGTTACATATAGAAACATTTTAGAAATAAGAACTATTTAAATTTTCTTTGAAGAACCATATAAAATTAAAGCAAATACAAAACGGTGTAGTGTGTAAGTAGAAAAAAATGACTTAATAACTAACCAGATGTGACGTGAAATTTCCGTTAGAAAGATTCTGATATAAAACACAGGTTTCTGATTAAAAAAAAAGGTTATTCAAGGAACTTTTCAGTTTATATGAACTTTTTTATCTTCAAATTAGTCAAACATTTGCCGTACAAAGTTTGTAAAAATACGTTATAAACATTCTACATATACAAGGTGGCTCAAGAGTGTGACAAAGCTCGAGATCTCCGAAACCGCTCATGATGGTGAAAAACTGAACATAAAAAAAGGGCGTAAATGTGAAATTATTTTTTATCCCAGAATTTTTTGAAGAATCCATAGCCACTCAAGAAAACTTTCCTATTTTTAACTTTTAACCTAAAATAAAAATTTAGTGGCGAAAAATCCATTAAAAAAAATCGCCACCCTGTATATTATGTTAAATTGTTGAACTGTCATATACGAACAATGTCGACGTAGATGGTTTTTAAATATCATTTTTGGTTTTGACAAAAATGACGTCATTATTCTTTTGACATTGTTTTGACTTTTCCATCTTAACCGGAAGTGATATTTACAATTCATTAATCTAAAAAGAATTTCTATATGACATGACAATTTTTTTTATTAATGATGCCGCTTCTTACAGTATGAAACAAAAATAATGTATTTCTGGATTTTGGAAATTTTTGATTTACCCTGTAAGTGGCATTACTAGATAGCTAATTTAACATTGGGAACATGAAAGTAATTTTCAGCTTCTATAACTTGTGTACCCCTAGTTTTTGTCTTTCGTGAACGGTTTCGGAGATATCAAGCTTTGTCGGACCATTGAGTCACCATCTTAATATTTTTGAAACATGTTATTGAATTTACTCGTTATCCTTGTTAGAGAACTGTACAATAGAAAAAAGTAATCGATTTGATTATTATTTTATCTAAAAAACCTGTTACTTATTAAATACTCGCATTTTAAGCAGTTCTCGACAATTATTATGTCATGTCTGTATGAAATACCTCTATATATTGAGTACAAAAATTGAAATTTATAATATTTAAAAAAAAATCGCATAAGTGCAAGAGTCTTGCAGGTCGGTCTTGGTCTTGCGTAGTCTTGCACTCCTCGGTCTTGGTCTTTGTCTTGCATACCCCGGTCTTGGTCTTGGTCTTGCAAGCGCAAAGGCAGTCTTGGCCTTGTCTTGGTCGGTCTTGCTGCAAGACCAAGACCAAGACCCAAGACCAAGACCGGTCTCGCTCATCACTATTGGTGTGCTCAGCACCGAAAAGCTACATTTTGATTTTTTAATGTAAATAAGGTTATTACGGTTGAAGGTTTTTCATTTAAGTGATTCCAAAATCATGCGACTGTAAGTTTGGTTTTAATTAATCTAAAACCGATTTCTCAAAAATAAATCTAATTGCTAAAGTTTACTGTTAATCACAATGTCATCTTTATTGTTTTAGTTTATTGACATAATAAATGCTTATTGTAAATTGATGGATTTCTTTTATCTTTATCGTTCATGTGCCATAAAAAGTAAGAAAATTATAGATAAAAAAGGCGAGACCCTGGATATTTTTATAAATAAATTGCATTTGATTTAAAAGTGATGCTTCAGTTGTTTAATGTGTGTTTTTGGCTAAAGGGCAGTTTACTAATACAGGAGTTCCAGACAGCAGTTTTAGTAGTAAAGACAGCATAGGAATAAAAGAGCGGACATTTTGGGAAGTTCAGGACTAGAGTCTCTAGGTCAGAGAAACGGCATACAATTTTTTTTTAATTATTAATATATACGCCTCTTAGTCTGCGCCAGTTTTCCATTGCATGAGTTTTTAACCTTCGTGGACACTTCTCATAAAAATCCAACGTCGCCTATAGGGATTCCAGTCTCGCAACCGAAATCAGACCAAAAATAGCTGGTTCGGGGACCTAAAAGTCCCGAAATTCATAATACTTTATTTATATTATTTGTAAACAAAAGACATTTTTTTCGTGGGTTATTAAAATATGTAAAACGGCAAAACGGAGATATTTTTTTAGTGACAGATATTTTTGTTACAAAAGATCCATTCAAAATTAGGAGATTATATCTTAAGTGTTCCTGTATTTTGAAGTGCTATTTTAGTTGAAATGAAATGAATGTTATCCTTATTTATTATTTAGAAAACGTTAACTTTGTATTTGTAATCTTTAAATTTCAGTTAAACGATTCTATTGTACAATCAAAATGATTGTCCTTATTTTAATTTTGCTAATATTGTCATGAAATAAATCCAGGTAGCAGGTGGTAGAGGAGCTTTTCCCCGCCTAAGGCGGTACCATCCCACCTGCCCTTTAACAGACTCGTGAAGTCTTTTAGGTCTTATAGGTCTTATAGAACGTTTCGGGTTCTGGGCGGGTGAGTTAGTTTTTCTCCTTTCTCTTCTTTCTTTTCCTTTCGGTTTTTCTTCTTCCTCTTCTTTTTTTTCTCTTCTTTCCTTTTCCTTTTCACTATAATAAAATTTGGAAATAATGAAGATAGCACACCCGAATGTAAAGTATTCCGGTGGTAAAATACTTCTCCATTCGGATCTCTGGAGCGAGGGGTGCATTTTTGGGGGCCACCATCAAAAAGTCTGATATCATTCACAAATATATGTGGGCCTAACTCCAACGTCAACTCTGTTCACCAATATCTTCATCTTTCAAACCCCACATACTGTTTCTTACCGAAACTAGGGATGCGCGATGTTCATCGATGGTCTAAAAACATCGATGGTTTGTTGATCGATGCTCGATATTTTGCCATCGATGGTCGGGTATCGATAACATCGATGTTGCCTTCTAACATCGATATTTTTTGCAAAGGTAAAAAAATGTTTTAAAAACAAATAATCTATAGTTTCGTAAAGACATAAAGGTTTTGCCCATTTATTTATAAATAAATAATAATCAAATGTTATATAAGATTTTTAAAAAAGGCCAAAAATTTTAAACATACGTTTAAAACTGCTTTAAGCGAACTGAATCTCGCACTTTATTTATACATACTACCCACAATTTTTGTATAAAAACTGAAACCTATGTTATTAGAATTCATATTATTAGGCAAACTTAATATAATTAATATTATTGAATTATATTATCTAATGAATTAATATAATTTAATTTTATTATTTATTAGACAAAAATAAGTAGCCACCCCTGATAATGAATCTTTCTTAATGCCGCGCCCAGCCGCACTCCGCTTAAAGATCATAGTGTCGCGGCTCTTTTGGAGTTGGTGGTTCTCTATAGATGCTAATAATGCTAATAGACCATGAACGAACCATCGCATCGTACCATCGATGTTAGAAAAACATCGATGTTGTATTTTCGATATATCGTTACCATCGATGGTCAGGTTTCGATGTTGCCATCGATGTTTGGCTTCGATGTCGCATCCCTAACCGAAACCCAAATAAGTCGCAAAACATCAACCAACCACCTCCTTTTTCCAGATTATGAACTCATTTCATCTTTTTGACTCCATGGCGGCGTTTGTGCACAAACCAGGTCGTTAGGAACGACCTGGCTTGTGCTGGAGTTTCTAACCTTGAATCGGGTAGGCCTGATATTCTTTGGCTTAAACTTACCTTCAGATCTTCTAACAAATTCATCTGTTGTATATACCGGTCCTCATCTGACAATTCCCACACCGAGTTCTTTGATTTCCTTTCAATAAAGATCGACACTATTATTTTCCAGTTTTCATTGGCCGAAGTAATCTTTGTCGGGGATTTTAATGTTCATAATAAGGAATGGCTAGGTTCTACAAAAACTGACACACAAGGCAATCAGCAACTCGCTCACCAATTTAATTATGTAACCTATAACCTACCTACTTTCCTAAGGTTTCCACCCATATTTTCAACCCTATAGATCTTTTCTTACTTCTACTGCCAAGCTCTTCCAAGCATCAGTAACTGCTCTTCTTGGTCGCTTAGATCATGGTTTGGTCCCCGTATCATGCTTCACACATTCTGAGGCAACTGAACTCATGCCGCCACGAACCGTATGGCGGCACTACAACTTGGCCGACTGGGATGGTCTATGAGATTCCCTTGCCACCTACCCTTGGGGTCCTACCTGCTGTTCTACTCACGATCCTTCCGAAATATGTAAACAAATTACCGAAACAAGTCAACTAAGTGTTGTGACCTATATTCCCCATACCAAAAATAACCTCATAACTTCAAATTACAAACCGTGATTTCTAAATCTTGTGACAAAGCCAGACTTTTAAAAATTAAGCCCACCTTTCTCCAAAATCCTAGTCCCGAAATCGACAGGCTCGATAATAGGCTAGCATCGAAGCAAGAAATAAGTAAAATCAGACTATCTCAAAAGCAGAAGATCGTTTTAAAAATCGGATAAAAGCTTTTATGCATCCTTTTACAGTTTAACTAGCCCCGCTTTCTTCGTTCCTTTATCCCTAGAGTGTCCAGACTATGCAACCTGCTATCCGCAGAAGTTTTTGCCTCTCCTCCCAGTCTCCAAATATTTAAGTCCCGTGTAAACATACTCCCTCTTAGCACACTTAAGACACCCACGATACGTTAGTACTTAGTGGACTGTCCAAAGATTAAAAAACCCTCTGTATTTAGATAATATCTACCCATAATCCATTTGTTACTTTTCCCCTTTCAACAGTTCCTACTGTTCGCCATAAAATATCCGAAATCCTATTATGGTTAAGCAGATGAAGCGCATTTTTTTATCTTATAATACCAAGAAATTCTCAGGGTTTGCGGCATACTAGTAATTGTGTTTAAAAATGTACTCCTGAACTTGCGCCTAACCTTACTCGGTCGGTCGACAACCGGACAGTCCGGTTTTCCTGATGTCCGCCCGGTCGAGAAAATCTTGGTAAACCGGACAACAGAGTGTCCGGTTTTTGTTGAATTAATCCATTCGTGTAATTTAAAAAATATATATTGTCCAAATTTTTCAAAAATCAGGCAGCAAATTTGTTGAAAATAGTTTATTTGTTTATTATGTATGTTATGTATTTCCATATTCATTTCTTTCTGTTTCTAGTCTATAGAGGGCGTTAAAAGTAAATTTTACCTTTTCATTAATCAAAAATAAATTTTGGTACGTTCCTGATCTAAATAGAACTTGCACCGAATTTAAAAACTATATATCAGGCAACAGAGAGTTGTTGAAAGCAGTGCCATCTTATGCGAAGTTTATTAAAAAGTAGTTTAATCTTGTTTTACTTCTTGTACTATGTATGATTTTTATGATTTTTGTGTTCTGATCTGTGATAAAAATATCAATTTTTGAAGTAGTTTTTTTTAATGTTGTCCGGTTTTCTTTTGCAGGACCTTACCTAGATTGCCATATTTTTAAAGTATTTAGAAAAACACAAAATTATGTAAGACAAATCTACAGCCGATCTTCTTTTGTTTGTCTTACATACTTGGAAAATGTTTCTTGAGTTTATGTCAATCTTCTACATTTTACCAGATAAATCCAGGTATTTACCAGGACTGGGTATTAGAAGCGACTTTATTTCTGCTTCCTATCTACGATCTTCTCAACGATTAATTCCATTGATAGTTTTACTGATGATAGTGTCCTTCACTCCAATAGAAATACATGCGCCGTGTAATGCAGATTGGTTTTTCACAGAACCTTTAATTAATATTGGGTTGGGGCACCGAAAATCTTATCCAGTTTAATGCCACAACGCTACGCGTTCGCTGACGCCTAAAAGTCTGTCAATTCTCATCCTATACTTAAGAAGCCAAGTTCTGCAAAGCAAATAGTCATTTAATCTTGTAGGCGTCATTTTCGACAATGATCTTAACTGGCATTAATACACATTAAAATCGTAGCTAAAGCAGCAATAAATACGCTCGAATTTGTGTTTCTAGTCAGAACGCTTGGAATACTGTTCCCATATTTGCGGAATGGCATCGCCCACCACCGTTCGTCTCATTATTAATTTCACTCTTACAAAAAAGCCAACGGATAAGCTGTATAATTGGATTGGCCAATAAAATTTTCTTCCAACAGAGCAACGTGAAGTGCAACTTTCATGCATTACCTCAGAGTCCATCTGGAGAAGCTCTGAACCTTTCATCTTGCTCTCTTCTTTATTTTTGAAGTATTTAGACTGTGGAAGTTGCCTTTGGAGCTCTTTTTATTCTCTTCAAACCTCCAGGTCATAAGTTCCCTGTTAACAATCATTCTCTTACTTCCTTTGAGACACCCATGGTACGTTAGTACTTAGGTTTTAAGCTTTCGTAGACAGTCCTAAGATATTAAAATTGTTGGGACAGTTAACTTACTGGTTTATTTTGACGAAAACCGGTTACGTAGGGAGATGTGTTATGACATGAGTATCTACGTCATTACTTTGTACCCAGTGTCAAATTAAAACAATGGAGGATTCGCGGCTTTTTTATTGTTACGGTTTTTGTAATGTTTTTTTGCTATGGTTTAACAACTATTTGGATTGCAGATTTTTCGATTTATTAGTTAATTCCCAAATGAACGAATTAGTACAATTATATTTAAATCATAGAGGACAAGATTTACTTGTTAAAGTTGACTTGGAAACAGCTAATATTTTATTAAATGGAAAATTTGGGCTATATCTTATCTTTTTGACTTATTTCTTGACTCTTCAAAGACGTTACATTTGGATTTAATCTTAAAAGTGTATTAAATGATTAATGTCCGACTGGTATATTATTTGACAAATAATAATATTATGTCAAAGTCAGTTAAATACGAAATATTACCCTAGGGAATTGTTGCCGCTGTACGTCTTAAACAATGACCTGTGTACGCCTTAGCATCAGGTAAACCCAAATATGTAGCAATCTTAAAGGGTATATTTCCAAATGTATTTTTACCTATAGGCTGCACAGTACATCGTTCATCACGATAGCACAAAAAAACCTATCAATAGGTGCACTTTTAGGTCGCAAAGACACATAGTACCGAATTAACTTTGTTACGCACATTTCACTGTCATCAATAACCAAAAAGCTCCTTGCTTGCCCATTTTTACTTTGTGGAATGTCAATAAATATATGCTGACCCATATCACGCACATCGGAAAACTTCATTTTCACAAGCTCGTCTCTTCTACAAGCTCCGAATACACCTATCACTAATGCAACTTTATCTGCCAAATATTTTTCAGTCGGCGCTTCTTTCAAAAAAATTATAACTTGTTCGCGAGTCAGAACCTTCGACTTTTTAGGCTGATAATTTCTCCCAAGTTGCTTTAGGAACTGTTGCAGAGAAATCAACTTTTCATTACTTCTTATCTTCTTATGAACTATTAATTCTTTACGTAACATTGAAAACTTTGTCCAAAGGGAATTTGGAGAATATGACTCTGACAAATCTTGAAAATAAGCCATCAAAACGGTTTCGTCCACACGGTCCACGCAGTGTTCCGTCAGCCAGGCCTCAAAATGGAATTATTCTGGCACAAGCGCATGCTCAGCTTTAGCAGCTTTCACTAAAATATCTTGGGGGAGATGGGTATTTTCCACTACTTCGGACATTTTTATGCCTCAATCGCAAAATTATTTTTTGTGCTGTCTTATTGACAAATAACTTACAACCATGGTTACCACAATTACGTTTTGGCAATTTTTTCAGGTAAATGCTAGTACTTGATTTGGTTTAAACTAATACATTCAAAATTTATTCAAATTTTTCTCATATAAAGAATATTTAGTCGGACATTAAACGTTGAAGGCACCACGGGTATTAAGGATAATAACGCTTTCGGTCAACGTATATCCATCGGGCCAAAGGCCCTCGGGAAACACACCATCGACCTCAAGCGTTATTATCCTTATAATACCCTTGATACCTTAATAACTATAGTATGTAAGTTAACATACGCGTGACATACGTAAACCGTTTCGTTTTTGCGAGGATAGACGGGTGGGTTAAGCACGGTTAGAATGGTTGGGGAAAGAACTGCTATCAACCAGTAGTTAAAAACGCTATGTCGCGAAAAAACCCTTATTATAGGCCACAAGCATGCAGTCTGCACTTATGCCATTAAACTTGTAAAAAAAACGTAGTTTTTAATTTTTATATTGATTAGCAACATTCAGCCAATTAGACTGATCTTTTTTACGAATATTTTTTTTAGGTTTATTCATTGCACAAAGTTATACATAATGAAAAACATTTAAACGTCATTGTCAATGTTTACTACAATGGAAATATAGTTACGTCTCATAGATTTATATTGGACAACAAAAGACCCTATTTTAGAACAATTTTTAATAATAAATTTTGCACGTCATGTTAAATGCTTTGGTTTCATGCTTAATACGAGTTGTTATAGTAGTATAGGGTGTCTCGTCGAATTTACCATGCGGAAAGGAACATTATTAATTAGTACATTTTCTTTGTTTTAAATTAGATTTTTAAAATAAATTAGTAAAGAGGACGATTTGAGTTTACAAATAACAATTTTCTTATACAGAAATTTTTTCTTGTGTCTTTTCTATTTATTGTTTTGTGAACAGATTTTAGGATGATGAATTTAAGGTCTTTAAATAAGTAAAGTAAGGGGGTTCTCTGGTTTGACGGTCTGATTTTTGGGATTTTTTTGTGAGGACCAATAAAGAGATAGAACTTTGGAGTTTTTATCATCTCAAGAGTATACATACAGGGTGCTCCAAAATATGTGGGCAATCTCTCGGAATCTAATAGAAAACCTAAAAATATGACCAGTTCCCATAAAGTTTTTTCCTACGACCCTCCCCTCCGGAGATTCAGGTACATAACGGACGCCCCTGGTAATCGTTTTTTTTTTTAAATAACTTTTAAAATTCTGAGCGTAATTTAATATATTTTTTTTAGAATAATGTTTACTAGATAAGTCTTCTTAAAATTAACCCATTAAATCATATTTGGCTTATTTAGTTTGCCAGGGACGGAGTAGCTCTGACACAATAATATCAATTTTTTAAAGCCTGTATGATAAAGGCTTAACAACAATGTTTTTGGATAGCTTTAACCTTAATCTAAAAAAAGGTATACTTGATTGACATCGATAAAATCAACTGTTTACGAGAAATAAAATATTATGGTTGGTAAAGTTTTTACATTATACTGGGTGTTTTTTAATTGAAGGTCAATATTTTTAGGAGATAATATTTGGGTCAATTTTTAGAAAACAACTTCATATGAACGTATGTCCTAAACGTCTTAACTTTTGAGATACAGGATGGTAAAATTTTCAAAAATTAATTATTTATTATTAATATCTGTAATACCACTTAAGATATTTTAATGAAATTTGGCATACATATATCATGTATCAAGAGGCATTTTTTAGGGTACCACATTTAGTGATGAGCGAGACCGGTCTTGGTCTTGCGGTCTTGGTCTTGGTCTTGCAGCAAGACCAAGACCGAGACCAAGACCAAGACCGCCTTCTCGCTTGCAAGACCAAGACCAAGACCGGGGTATGCAAGACCAAGACCAAGACCAAGACCGAGGAGTGCAAGACTACGCAAGACCAAGACCGACCTGCAAGACTCTTGCACTTTTGTCACTTTTTTTTTTAAATTATAATATTTAATTTTCATATTCAATATACAGAGGTATTTCATACAGACATGACAAAAAATGTGTCGATAACTGCCTAAAAAGGCGATTATTTTATGAGTAACAGGTTTTTTTACTAAAATTATAATTAAATCGATCACTTTGTTCTTTTATAAAATTCTCTAACAACGATAACTAGTAAATGTTTTAAAAATAATAAGATTGTGACTCAATGGTCCGACAAAGATTGATTTCTCCAAAACCGTTTACGACAGATAATAACTAGGAGTACAAAAGTTATAGAAGCTAAAAATTACTTACCCATTCCTAAAGTTTTTTTAAATTAGCTATTTAGTGATGCCACTTACAGGGTGGATCAAAAATTTTCAAAATCCGAAAAACATTATTTTTGTACCACACTGTGAAGTGCATCTAGTTTGCTCCTTAAAACTAAGATATAAATGTAAAAGTGATGGTTTAATAAAAAATATATTTGTCTTGTCATATAGAAATACTTTTTATATAAATGGATTTTAATTTTCACTTCCGCTTTAGACAAAAAAGTCAAAACAATGCCAAAAGTATAATGATGGCGTCATTTTTGTCAAAATTGAAAATGATATTTAAAAAACCATCTACGTCGACATTGTACCTATATGACAGTTCAAGAATTCCCAGCATAATATACAGGAAAGCGATTTTCTTTAATGAATTTTTTGCCATATTTTTTTTATTTTAGGTTAAAAGCTAAAACTAAGCAAATTTTCTCGAGTGGTAGATAGAAAATAATTTTACATTTTACGCCCTTTTTTTCTATTATTTTTGTTAATTCAGTTTTTCATCATTATGAACGGTTTCGGAGATATCGAGCTTTGTTGCACTCTCGAGCCACCTTGTATATGCAGAATGTTTATAAAGTATTTATACAAACTTTTTTCGGCAAATGTTTGACTAATTTAAAAAAAAAAGTTTATTTAAACTAAAAAACTTCATGAATAACTTTTTTTGAATTGGAAATCAATTTTACAAATCAGAATCATTTTCATGGAAATTTCACATCTGGTTGAAATTAAAAGTATTTTTTCTGCTCCACAGTATAATTTTTATTTGCTTTAATTTTATATGCTTCTTTAAATAAAATTTAAATTTCTTATTCTAAAAATGTTTCTATAAGCCCTAAATGTATAAAACAGATTGTTCCAATATAACTAAAAATGAAGCGCTATAAATAAATAAACCTCACATTTAAAATATGTTTTTTAATCAAATAATTTAAATGTACATTAGGTTAAAATTGGCATATTTTAAAATTTTAAAAGAAAATATAATCTTTTTTTATTTATTTTAATATTAAAGATAATACATTTTATTTAAGATTGCATTTAAATTATTACAAAAAAAAGCAAGACCAGCAAGATTTGCGCAAGACCAAGACCAAGACCAGACCAAGACCAAGAAAGACTAGCACGGTCTTGGTCTTGGTCTTTGTTCACTAACCACATTTTTTTTATTTCCACCAGTTGCGTTTGTACGGAATTTGAGTTGTTTATTTTGGCAGACATTGATGGTACGCCCCTGATTTTTCTTAAAATAAAAAACTTTTTTTGAATTCCATAATCATTTCTAAGCAAATTTGATGACTTGATTGTTTTCATTGCGATGCACGGTTTTTCGCAAAAAAACCGTTTCTTTGCATGCCCTAATATCTGCAAACAATATCACCATGCAGAGAAACATCACATTTAATTTTTCTGGTGAAAAACGTACGTCGGACTAAAAAAAATCAAAGTAAATCTCTATTGGTCCGACCCGGTGTTCACCTATAAAAATTAAATCTAGATATTTCTCTGCATGTATTCTTTACCGATATTATTATGATCAAAAAAATAAACGAAGAAAAATGTTGCTTAAAAATATTTTCAGCAATAAAATAATTAACATTTATTTCTATCAATTACCTTGTTTGCGTTTAAAATTCTGATTTAACCGTTATAACAAAAGTGCTTAACCTTATCCTTATGAAGTGTGGAATTGTTTGGGTATCTTTTTTTTTTAAACACACGTATTTACAGACTCATCTATTTGGTACTTGACCTTAAAATTGTAATGACTCGTGACATTAGTAAAGAGGTTAAAAATTACTTATGATGGGCAGGCTTAAGTGCATGACGTTAAATATATTTTTTTCTATATATTAAAATATATGTAATGCGACAAAAGTTTAGTTTTTTTTATGAGCACAATAAAATAAAAATATATTTGGTAATAGAACCACACTTTTTGCAAGTCGCCGGAAAAAACTACCAACCTTACCTTCAGCTATTATATCGACAAATGCTCGAAGTGTTGATTTTTGGCTTGTAGCACAAATAAAAGTCACATGGACTTAAGTCACGTGGTATTCAGTCTTACTAAGTTAGTATAAACTTGCACCATTTTGAAGGCTTTTAAAAGAAACAAAACTAAATAAGGCGAACAAAATTAAATAACTCTGATACAAGAAACACCGTAAAAATATAGATCGCAAATTCACAGCACATTCCATGTTATGTAATTGGGATTGCAACCGGAGAAATAATTCAAGTAGAATTTTAAAATGGAATTTTTTAATATCAGACCTCTATAAGGTTTTAAAAATACTTTAATTAAAATTTGTTGTCGTTGCTTTTAAAGTTATAAATAACACCGGCACACAAAAAAAGTTGTATGTACTTTGACCGGACTATGGTTCATGATTTCTCGAGCTTATCAATTTCTCGGGTCCCGAGGATTCTCGAGGCTAATTTCTCGGTCTTCTCGGGTTGTCGAGAAATTTACAAATTGCGGGTACTACATTTTGTAAACCGTCTGAACTCAGCTAGAGTCGAAACACTAATGAAAGTGTGTGTATTACAGTGTTGCCAACCAAGCTCGCTGAAAATTCCCAATTTTTCTGTGAAAAAATCCCTAGAATTTCCTAGATCAAAATTAAATAGAAAAATAATTTACGAAATGACTTTATTGTCAGAAAAGTTCAAAAAATACATAAAAATAAAATCTCATGGTAACAATGGACAGAGATAGCAAAATGAATTAACAAAAATAAAAGTTTCTAAACAAAAAAAAAAACAATTCTAAAAATTCTTAAAATCAATCTTTTTTTATAAAGGTTTTCCTTTTTCATAAGACTTAAATGCTTTTCATTTAATGAATAATTTTGGCAGCAGTTTTCACTAGAAAGACGAATTAAACACACTGCATTTAATGCCTGGATAATTAATTTGCTTTTTATTTTTACGTCGGTAACGACTGAAAATACTTGCTCAGTCTCGGCATTACTGTGGGGCAACAAAGACGAACTTGACATTTCTTTTTTCCCTTAGTATTTTGTGGGCAACAACCACAAAATACGAAAGGAACAACATGCAGAAGATGCTAAGTAGCAGTTGGTCTGTAATTCCCCGAAACCCGATACCACGAATTAACCCGTATTAGATTAATCAGCGCAACAAGAAGCAATTTTTGAAAAGATACAATGGTCAAACCATAACCCAGGGTATAAAGATTTAATAGGTACTTGTCATTAGTAGTCCATTTAATATTAAAATTGATAAATTGACTGAAATTCTATAAATTGAACTGAAAACAATCCAAAGTTGAAAATTCCCTAGATATTAGATAAAATTCCCCTTTTCCCTATTGTAGGAAAAAATCCCTAGAACTAGGGAATAATTTCCTAGGTTGGCATTACTGGTGTATTACCTACTGTATTGTATTATGTATAAAACGACGCCGCCAGAGCGTACCACGGCGCTTTGGCCCGTGCCGCCCCGCCGCCGCGCGTTTAAAACAAACGGCAAACGCAAATAGTTTTATTTTATAATTTCATAGACTCAAATATGATTTCTCGAATTCTCGATTTTCTCGAGCTTGATTTCCCGGGACCAAAGCCCAACGATTTCCCGGGAATTCTCGAAGCCGAGAATTCCCGGGAATGAACCCTAGACCGGACCCACATACGGACATGTGTTTCGATCCGCTGAATCCGAATTTAAAGTCCATTTGGCCCGGTCACCCTCCAGATTTGAGTAAAATGTAAAAAAAACAAAAAAAAAATTTTGCGAAAAACTGCAGTCACAGCGATAAAAAAAATACTCAAATCGGTAGGGGGACCGGGCCAAACGGACTTCAAATTAGGATTCAGCAGGTCGAAATACATATCCATAGGTGGGTCCGGTCAAATGTACAAACAACTTTTTTTTTGTGT
The DNA here is from genome assembly GCA_019359885.1 of Listronotus oregonensis. NCBI lineage: Eukaryota > Metazoa > Arthropoda > Insecta > Coleoptera > Curculionidae > Listronotus > Listronotus oregonensis. The sequence goes on from JAHBCN010020358.1 coordinate 14,482, forward strand.
GCTGGTGTAATTTGTGAAATTTTTTAACATTTATGGCATAACATGTATGTCTTGTACTTAAGAACAACTTTTGATTCTAAACAACTTTTATTATTTACACTTTGTTACATTGTTCGAAATGGTACCTTACCATTAAGCAGTTTTCAGTTTTTTTACGAATCCTAGACGCCCACTCTTTTTGAAACTAATTACTGCTGATATCATTTTGGACCATACAGTAATTTTTATCAAGAATTAATTTTTTTAAGAAATTACAAATAAAAAGTGTTCCCATGAACCACACTGTATATTATAAAGACTGCAACAAATACTGAGCTACTTTTTAATTTTTTATTCCAGATTGTAGTTTTTATAAGTGTCAAATTTTATGTTGTTTTGGGTTTTTGGGTTCTAAAAAAAATACCTTTCCACAAATCTACGTTTAGTTCACGAGAACTGTCTATGTCTATGCTATTCAAATTTATGTACCTTATTCAACTTAAATTAATCTGGAACGATTTAAGACTGGTAAGTTTTTTTAAAACCTTACAAGTTCTGATGACCAAACTATTAACTAATAGGTTAAAAATTTAAATCCCAT
>JAHBCN010020359.1:0-15202 GCA_019359885.1 Listronotus oregonensis
TTTTTTAAAATAAATATGTCTTATACATGAACAGAATATGGATAAATACAAGTCTGGCTAAATAAAGTCCAGTTTTAATTTTGTATGTCATTCCAAAATTTATTTGATATGACCGGCACTAAAAAATCAAAATGCAATTTTCCAGTTTTATGCTTTTTTATAAGAAACCTAACGAGACATAAGAATTGGCCTTTTTACGACGCAGCCAGGCGATTTATATTACGGGGAATTTATCGCGCTTTTTTATTTTTCGACGAGAAATAATGTTTCAAATAAAATACTCAAACTGTCATATTAACTCAAGGTTAGGTATCTTGCCGAAATTAAATGTCGTTCACACTCGGCGCTAAAATAGTTATAAAATTCCATTCTTACGGCGCTATAAATCTGAAATAAAAGCGCGATCGAACCGGCTTACAACAAACACAGCGAAAGGTGCAAAGAGATTTTTTTATGAGCGGACCCTCAGTTTAAAAGGATTAAGCTGTTATTTATTGGTAACAGTGCAGTATGTTTTTTCTTTTTGTTTAAGACAGCTTAAAAACATAAATTTTTAAGGTTTATTTAATAAATTGAGTATTTTTTTACTGCCAGTTAATTTACAAAAATAAACCACACGAATAAAGACGGTCTAGAAGACAAGGAATTAAAGTTGTTTAAGTCCATGAAAAATTTTTTTTTTATTGGTACCCCTTTTGCTTAATTTAAGTATTTCTAAGCGTGTTTAAATCCTACTTGTAAACACGAGCGTGTTTAAAAGGTTGCCAGAGTACATCAACAACAATCATAGAAATGTGAAGTCTAAAATGACATTGCCAACTTCGAATTTTGTCACGTCAGGAATTTTAAAGAAAAAATATATCCGACATGAGTACTTTATAACTTAAAATAAAATGTTACCATAACAAATGTTTTAAAAGCTTAAAAATAATAGCGTAAACTATTCGTGGATAACTGCTCTAATTTGAGAACACCGGCACGCGAAAGATCGCGTGTGTTTTAATGACCTTAATATCCACTTGTACTCATACTATTTTGTTAAAATAAAACGCGAATATTATTTGGACACATCTAATTATATTTAAAATATCGGCTTATATTTGTTGGCTTTAAACTAAAAATAAGTTAATTGAATCAGGTAAATTGCTTTTGGTGAGTGCTGGCTAATTTACAAAAATTAACCACACACTTTAAAATAGTCTAAAAACAAGCAATGAGTGCTATCTAGTTTTAAGAACAAAAGTTTTTTTGTTAAGATAAAATGTAAATATTAATAATTAAATATAAAATATCGGCTTGTTTTGTTGGCCCCTAAAAAAAATTAGGTTTATTTAATTAATTTAAATTTTATCTCTACTGTCGGTTAATTTACAAAAAAATTAACCACACACTTTAAAATGGTCGAAAAGGCATCGGTTTGTTCTTGTTGACCCTCAAAAAAAAAATATTATTTAAGGTTTATTTAATCAATTCAATTTTTTTCTCATTGCTGGTTAATTTACAAAAATAAACTACACATGTCAAAATAATTTAGGAAACAAAAAATTTAAGTTGTTTAATTTTAAGAGGATTTTTTTCTATTTTTTTAAATAAATGTGGATATTATTTGTAAACACTTCTAAATAAATTTAAAATATCGACTTTTTTTTGTTAGCGCTTAATAAAATAAACATTTAGGGATTTATTTAATTAATAAATTTTTTGGCCTGACTGCTAGTTAATTTACAAAAAATAATCTTATACGTTAAAGTGGTCTAAGCGACCAGGAATTAAATTTTTCTTATTTAAAAAAAAAAATTGTTAAGATAAATTTTAAATATTATTTGATTAACACATCTTAAAATATCGGCTTAATTTTGTTAACAATTTAAAAAATTAAAGGTTTATTTAATCAATTTTTTTTTCTTATCTTTGCGCTGGTTAATTTAAAAAAAAACCTAAAATTAAAATGTTCTGAACCACAACACTAAAACTAAAGGGGTCTAATTTCAAAAAACAAAAAAAAAGGTTTTTTGTTGGGGTAAATTTTAAAATATTTTTTTAATTGGACACCTCTTATTTAATTTAAAATAATGCTTTATTTAAAATTAAAAATAAATTTAACAAAAAAGGTTTACTTAATTTTATTTTTTTCCTACTGCTTGTTAAAATCGATCGACAAGACAAGGAATAACAGTCTTCTAATATCAAGAAAAAATGTTTTTTGTTAGATTGAATAATAAATAATAATATGTGTCTAATTAAATTTGAGATAACGGCTTATTTTTGTTGGCCCTTAAGAAAAATTAAATATTTAAGGTTTTTTAAATAAATTTAATTTTTTTCTTACTGCTGCTTAATTTATAAAAATAAACTGTACACATTCTTGTGGTATAGTAGACAAGAAGACTTTTTTCCAATTTGCTTAAACTGTTTCTTATTAATTATGAAAAGTAAGGTTTTAATACAGGTAAAAAATAATTACATTAACTTTGGTTTGTTAATTTTATAGTACACTTAAAAAAAAATGAAAGTTTAAAATTTTCTTAGAATAATAAAGCCTTCGTCATAACTTTTGCTAAAATTTAAGTCAAAAAGTGTGTAGGTTATGTAAAAATACAGTTTTTTATAATGATAAGATTGGTCTAATGCTAATTTTTAGTATAGGATTGCCGTAGTTTTGAAACGGTGAGGTTTTAAATAGGGAAGTTTATCTGTACCACAACAAACGTTGTAACAATAAATACACAACTAAAAAATTGTCCTATTTTAACATTTTACATTTTACTCACATTGTTTAATGATTTTTAGGTAGTAAAATTTAAGATTATTCAATCTTTTTGTCCATGAGTATTAATTTCTATAACACCCTGGAGAAATGTTTTTTTTTTTTTGTAACAGGCTGTTAAAATATGATAATAATTATGACAATAGTTATGATATGTAAAACTTTTAACCGACAGTTTATTAGTCTACACTGTTGAATTTTTTTGTTAAATAACAGTTGTTTTACAAACCAAATGATAAGTAAAATTACAAATATTGTGTTTCAATACAATTTAAGCAATCCTCCAAGACTAGTGAGGAAACGTACTAAAATAAGTTGTAAATTTTCAATTTTTTTGTAGCCTATTTTTTTTAGAATTACAAATATTGTTTGTGATGTGAATTACTACAGTTTTTAGTAAAAATACAAAGAATATTAAAACTGAAATTACCATGCTGTCGTCAAAAGTTAATAAATATTTTTATTTTTACAATTACCTATTAAAAATTGCTTGCTAATTCAAAAAAAAAATCATTTCTCTTACACGTATTGCACTTCAACCGAACTGTTGAACAGTATCCAATAAAAAGTTTTTAAAAATTACGTGTATTGAGATGTAACTTAGCATAGTTTGCTGTCATTGAAAGTTGACAAATATTTTTAGTAATTTTACAACTGCTTATTAAAAATAACATGTTGCTTTGTAACTATGACAAAAATTTTTTTTTTTTTTAAACATATAGTACTTTTACAGAATTGTTTGACAACTTCCAATAAAAAAAAATTCAATTATTATTTGTGATGTAACTTATCATAGTTTTTTGTAAAGGTACAAAAAAAAAAAAAATAAAACTAAAATTATCATGCTGTCATCAAAATTAATAAATATTTTTAGTATTTTTACAACTACTTAATAAAAATTATTTGTTTATTTGTAGTTTTGACAATGAATTTAATTTCCTTAACACGTATTGTATTTTTACAAAATTCATACTTTTTTAATCCTGTACTCTCAAATTAGAGCGGCTTTACGAGAAGTACCATAAATCCGTAGGAGTGTATAATTAATATTATTATTTAATTCCTATTTTTCTTAAAAATGTGCACAATTAAAATAAAATCTAGTTAAAATGCTGGTATCGTATAAAAAACTAAGTGAATTGATTTTTTCTACAACTACAACATATAGGAGCTGCATTAAAATTCGAAGCATATTAGTACTACAGTAATAAGAAAAATCGATTTTTCGTTTAATACAGAAAGAAGCCACATGCAGATATGTTGTAATTTTCCTAAGCTTCAAAATAAATTGCATTGTAAATTTGCGGTACAGTATATTAAAATACCTAACATTTTCAATAAAATTTGTTTAGTAAAATTACAATATGTATAATATAATAGTGCTAAATTAATTTTTGATGAGATGATAAATTACAACACATTTTTTGTAATTAACTAAATTGAAAATTACAAAACTGAATTTTATTATTACAATTTTGTGCGTAAAAACTTTCAATGTTTTTTTTTGTAAAACTACAATAGACATTTTTAACAGGGTAAGTAGCTTTAACCAGTAATACTTTAGCCTAATAAAAAATACGTAATAATTATTAATAAATAATACATGAAAACATTCTTCTAACCTGCCCGCCCTGTTACTACAATATGCATATAAATTTCAACTTTGGGTAAGCAAACACAATGTGTACAGTTAGTAGTGTTGTTACAAACTTTTCGCTACAATTAAGATAGTTCTATGCCATTGTGGAATACACAAATGGTATTTTGAAATTAGTTGTGTGAGGAGTATTAAGCATGTATGAGTTGTGCTTGTTTTCCGTATGACGTATTTATACAGTTGTATACTTCATTATTAAAGCCTATGAGTTACTATGGGAACCAAGGTACTTGCTGTAACTTTTGTTTATATTGTTGTTTAAATTTATATAAACACATTTAAAAAATATAATAATTAGCAAACGTTATTAGCATTTTTAAAAAATAATATTAAATTGTATGGGTATAGTATAATTTTTTTTTATAACGACCCAAATATAACTTACTTTTGAAACTGATTTTTTTTAATTTTTTATGCCTAGTTTGAAAAGTAAAATATTTAGATGAGTTAAAAAAATACTACTATTTTAAAAGAAAATCGTGGGTGAAGTTTAAAAAAATTGCAAAGGAAACTGCCCGTAAACGAGTACATAGAAATGTAAGCAATCTAGGAAATTAATACAATTGGTTATAGTATACAGGGTGTTTCATTAATCATGGGTTACTGCTTAATAGGAGATTTCTTGGCCAAAAATAGGACAAAAATATCATATAAACATAGCTCTCAAACGGCCTTATGTGAATGAAATACCTTAAGGATTTGAATTTTTCGTTTGTTTTTAAATCGTTTATTTGATTTGAGTGAAGCTTAGTACAGTTAGAACCCTGACCGAAATACAAGTTCTGATGATATCTACTTTGTACTATTATAACCAGTGGAGTAGTTTCGGACAATTTATTATTTCTTACCCATTATTTAATTATAAATTAATAGGTATTAATAAAATAAGTAATGGGGTTCGTGATACTTAATATCTTTCCACACATAAAGGTACTCTTAAATGAACCCAATTAACCTCATGGTTTTTAACCCATTTTAATTTAAAAGTAGCGTAGTGCGACAAGGATAATGTTTAGAAAAAATACCAGTTTTATTTTTTACAAGGAAAAAAAAACATAAGAGATCGATTGTGTAAAATTAAATTCTCTATAAGATAGTTAAAACCGAAATTTAAAAAGAAATGTCATATGGTTATTTTGAAAATTAAAAAAAAATTCCCATGTATTTTAAACGAAAAAGGGGACCCCCTATGCGCCAGCACAATTTTAAAGATATTGAGTTTAATATTTAAAAGATTTCTTTTTATATATCAAAGAAACTTTGAACATACATTTAATTGAAAAAAAAAACAAAAAAATTGACAGTTTAAATGTCAAGTAAAAAAGTAAAAATGTCAACTTCTTGCACATGTTTTTTTGGCCTCAGCAATTTTTTTTGCAAGGCCAAAAATTTTAAAGAAAAAAAAAACGTTTAATTTTCTTAAAAGAAAATTTATATATAAAAAATTTTTAATAATAATTTAATTAAAAAAAAAAAAAATAAAATTAATATTTAATTAAAATATAACAAAAATTAATTTTTTAATTATATTTTACAAAATATTTTATATATATATATATATATATATATATATATATATATATATATATATAATATATATATATTATATATATATATTATTTTATAATATATATATATATTATATATATATATATATATATATATAATATATATATATATATATATATATATATATATATATATATATATATATATATATATATATATATATATATATATATATATATATATATATATATATATATAAATATGTACATGTACACGCATAGAAAAGATGCCTGTCTACTGGAAAATATAGGGAGAAACAAAGAAAAATCAAAAGGCCAATTTTGTTAAAAAAAAAATGCTCTGCATTTGCATGCATTTCACCAAGTAAGTATTTTTTATCTGTTACTTTGGCACTAATAAGTTAAGTTCTGTCTAAAATTTGTTCTGTTACCTTTAAGCGTTCGAATTCAAAAGTTCTAACACTAAAACATTTATTTAAACATATTTATCACTATGAAATCCACTGTTTAATGTATTTCTAAGTTTGATGTTATGTATAGTTTGTTTTAAACTTTGGTTAATTTGACTAAAAAGTTTTTCCTACAACTTACCATACATTCCATTACACTGTCGCCTAAACGTATAATAAACCTCAAGCTGAGCGACAGACACTTTTACCTCGATAGATAATTCCTTTCTCCATCCGGCTGTTTTCAGGCAGTATATCCCAGAATTTTGGGTTGTTCCTAAACAATGTTAAGGGTAAAAGGGTATTTTCCAGAAAAGTAATCCTTTATGTTCAATTGATTTAACAGCAAAGCCTTTTAGAAAAAAAAATAAATATTTTGTTTTAATTAAGTGCGAAACTTAATCTTTTAACTTAATAAAATCATATTTTCTAAATATTTATTATGCGTTATAACACTAGTTCACAAATACAAAAAAATGACTAATGTTTTAATGGCTGTAAGAGAAATTTTAAATAATCGTGATTGCGAATGCAATAACAAAAATTTTCCACCATGTATAGATTTTAAGTTATGGAATGCATCAATTGTTTTAATTTAATATATATAAACATAAGATGTGATGTGATAATCGTGTTATATCCAATTGTCTGCACTTTAAAAGAAAAATCCGCCTTTTCTTTAGTGAACACCAAACCAGACAATTGGATATAACACCGAACCACATCATACATGGGACGAACAATGTGAACAACCTCCTATACATAACGTCGGGAACAACAGGACAAAAGATCCAGAATTTTGACAACAGGTTAAGGAAAAATATTGTTAACTTAGAGATAAGGGTAACTTTTTGTGAGTTAAAACATATCGATACACAGCAAGAACAGTTGATGTACGAACTAAATAAGGTGCTACCTGACCACATTATAAGAAATTTTTACTCAAAACAACAACTATCTTACAATCGTCTTTTCAAGAAAATCAAAACTTCCAACTTAAATAAAATAAATAAACTAAAAATAGATCATTTTTCTAAAATAAAAGCGTCTGCTGGCTTAAAAACTTAAAAAACATTGACATACCGGCAGAGGTTGTGAAGCTTATCTCTCTGGGGCCCAAATTTAGCTTGTGTCCAACTTACGGAGAGATAAGTTTCTCAGCACTCCTAGCTGATCTAGAAAGAATTATTCTCACACTGAATGACTCACAAAGAGATGCTTACAGGGCGATCTGTACTAACATAATTACAAATTTTATTCACAAAAACCATAAAATATCTTTTTTAAATGACACTTTTTCTCGTGCTAAAACCTTCCTTACGGAACACCCAAATTTATATATAGTACGTAGTGATAAGGGAAATGTGACAGTAGCCATGTTGGCTGACGATTACAAAAACAACAGTGAAAGCTAACTTAATGACACGAGGTACTACAAACTTTTAAACAATAATCTAACAACAAATTTTCAAAATAAAGCTAATAAACTTATCAAAGAATTGCAGACGATGGGTTGCGAGCTGCTAAACAAATGAAAACATATAACGCCGTGCCACCAAGATTCTATACTCTGCCGAAAATTCACAATCCAACTTTGTCTATGAGACCTATCGTATCATGCATAAACTGCCCTAATGGATCTCTAGCAAAATACCTTACAGATATACTAACAGCAGCTTATGGTTTCAACAATGAATATAATGTAAAGGATTCATTTGCTTTCAGTGAATTTATTAATAATTTTCAACTACCAAATGATTATGTCATTGTAAGTTTTGACGTTGTTTCATTATTTACTAACCTACCATTAGATACAATTATAGAAAGTCTAAAACTAAAATGGAACACCATTAAAGACTTTTGTGGTATGACTTGGAATATGTTTGAAAAGGTACTGGTGTATATTTTTGATTCAAATTACTGTATTTTTAACAAAATATATTACAAACAAGTACATGGTAGGCCAATGGGGTCTACAATATCACCTATTTTATGTAATTATATTTTAGACAACTTAATTCAAGGTTGCTTGACCTATATGCCTTTTCATATTCCATTCGTAAAAAGATATGTTGATGATCTACTGCTTGCAGTACCTTCAACACATAAAGATGTAGCGTTAGAGCTCTTTAATACATTTGATAGGGACTTACAATTTACGGTGGAGACTGAGAACAATAGGAGCATACCATTTCTGGACATGTTAGTGACTAGAGATGAAAATAATGTACTAAGAACATCATGGTATAGAAAACTATATTTTTTTAAAAAAACAGATTTATCAGTTTTTATTCGAAATTCCTTTCCAAAAGCTAAAACCAACCTAGTGCTAGGTATGAAACGTAGAGAAACAAAAATTAAAAAAAAACCCCCCAAAAAAACTTTTAAAAAAAAAAACCAAGCTTTTCCTTAGCCCAAAGCCATAAAAGGATTAAATTTTTTTTGTTAAAGGGGCAATTTTTTTTTTTAAAAACCCCGAGAAATTTTAAAAAGATACCCAAAAAAGCAATGTAAGACCCTTATTTTTAAATTTTCAAAAAACAAAGACTGCCTCTAAGCCTGCTTGAGAACGGGGGATGTCGTGTCCAGGATTTCATGCCTCAACTGTAAAAAAAGAACATAGGCCAAAACCTCCCGGAATCTACCCGGTTTTCCCCAAACATCTCACAAAATTTTTGGATTTTTTAAACCGAGGTGGCAGTCTTGTGAGTCTGAAATGTGATTACGCTAGGGCACATAATGAAAATGGTGCTAACGTTCTTGAGAGAACAAGCAATTACTACAAAAAAATATTCCTGGAAGTGGTGGATATATGGATTCAAAATCCATGAATAAACGCAGTGATATACAAAACCTAAGCATAATTTAAAACAATATACTTTCTCATCACAAAAATCGGTGCTTGTTGTCTCAGAATGATAGTTTTCTTGCAAATTCACCATAATGATGAACAAATGAAAGAAATATTGTTTTTTTCCATTTTTCTAATTTATATCATAAAAATAAGTCCAATAATGATAATTAAGCTAAAACTGAGAATATATCTCACGAAAAATATTTGATTGCCATGGTTTATTGTCAACATTCTAGTGACTTAATTATAAAAATGTGGATGGAGAGAAAGTAATTTTGGTTGCATACTTTTGAATAGTATCGATTCAGATTGACTTTTTAAAAGAACCCATTGGTTAGCACCACTGGGAGGTGACAGGTGACAGATGTCGCTCAGTGATGCCAGTCAGGGAGTTTAATAAAAAAAGTTCTTTGATGTTTAAGTCTGTTACGTTTTTTTTCCAGTCATGTAACTCTTAAAGAAAATCGCGCAAACAAGATTTTCCCCATGTAATTAGATTATTTAAGTTAAAAATTAAGTAAAACACCACCTTATGCCTGACTTTTAATTAGGATGTCTCTACCATTTTCTGATTTAAATCTCCTGTTTAATTAAGAAATTCGCATTGGTAACATAACTTTAGATTACATATTTTAGGGATAACGGAACAATATGTTCTTAAAAGTTTGACAAACTCAATTCATCTTTAAAACTGGCCATTTATTTTATGACTGCATCACTCAATAAGCTCCTGGTTATAAATATAATATATATATATATATATATATATATATATATATATATATATATATATATATATATATATATATATATATATATATATATATTATATATATATATGATAATATATATATATATATATATATATATATATATATATATATATATATATATATATATATATATATATATATATATATATATATACATATAATAATATTAAAAATATTATATTTTATTTGTTTTTTCCAAATTCGGTGTATCGATGCGATGTTGTTTTCGATTGCAAGCCTACAAGAGATAACGTTTTTCGGTAAATATTTCTCTTTTAAATGACAAATTATACACCGTTTTAGAGGTAAGGAAATAATCTATGCCTCTGCTGTAACGAATTTTGAATATGAGTCGAGTTAAGAGAAAATATTATCTAAACATAACCGATTTTGGGGTGACCTTCACTCAAGGAAATATTAAAAACTAAATCCAAATTTAAAAACTATTAAGCTGAAGCCTAGAAAGGGTTCTTTCATATAGTTTTTGAAAATTATCGGGGTAACTTATAAAGTTTTTGAGAAAACATTATGCCCCGAACCCCAAATTGGGGTCCAATTTTTTTCGGGAGCGAATGGACTTTAAAGACCCAGTGTTCTTGGTTGAGTATAAATATTCCAGTCATAAGTGATCTTTTCGGGGGAAAACAAATAATAATATTTTTAATCGCATTATACCTTTTTATTTTTTTGGAAGACACTTTGTTTAAGATTTAATATTAAAAATAGGGCACAAATGTTACAAAAGTGTTAACATTTTTAAAATTTATGCATACCAGTACATTGAAACTTTTAATTACAATTTTTTATTTAGCAACCCAAAATTTTAAAACCCGTTGGGAATAAACATTTTAAATTTCTTTGGGTTATGTTTATACGGGGTAAAAAAACGATGTTAAAAACCCAAAATTCCCAAAATTTTTAAATGAAACACCTTAAAATTTGGGGTGAAGATGCCGTATACAAAAGGGACCCCCTTAGGGGTTTGGCTACTTTTCAGTAAGCATTGACAAAAAAGTTTTTTCCAAAATATCATATGTGCATTATTAAAAACCCAGTTGGGGACAAAAAAAAAGGTAATTAAAAACCTTTGGCACAAAAAAAAGTTATTCAAGCTTATTTCTCTTGCCTCATTCTTGTAAGCTAGACGCACACGGTCAAGAAGACTTTTGTTGTCTTTCTGATAAGTGTGCGGCAAAAAAAAGGTGTCTAGAGATACCTCGAGATCATGAGCTTCTTGACAGTGTTGACACATAAAACATGTTTTATTATACAGACATTCGGCGCGTTGTTTAAAAAGTAGGCTATTTCTAAATAATGCATTTAATGTAAAAAAAGGAAATCATGTGTCTTTTCTAATATTCCCGCATTTTAACGTCTGCCATATAATTGGGGGGGAAAAAAAAAAGCCGCTTGACTAACCAGAACTAACAGGGCTTTTTAAAAATGTCTAAATTATCCCCCATATAGAAGAATTTAAAAAATTTTTTTAATTGTATGGAAAAGTTTTAATTTTTTTATTAATTATATATTCAGTTTTTTTAAAGGTTTTAAAAATTTTTTATAACTTTTCCCAAAAAATTTAAAAATTAAAACCCTTTAAATTTTCGGCATTTTTTTAGCAAAAAGGCCTTTTATTTTCCCCCCAAATTTTATTTTTAGATGTAAAAATGGGGGGACTTTAAAAATAAACCCAAATAATTACAATAAAAAGAATATTTTTTAGCCGAGTCTCTGCATAATAAAGCGTTTCTTGTCTCAACACTGTTAAAAAGCTTGTGATTTCGGGGTATCTCTAGAGGCGAGTTAAGTTTGACAGTAAACATTGATAAGGTTTTCAGCCTTCCGCAATGGTGTTATTCTTTTTAAATATATGTTTTTTAAATTTTTTTTGGGTTTTTTTAACAAGTAATTTTTTAAATAAACGGGCCTTAAATTTTTGTTCTTGTTATTAATATACCAACTTAAAATTATCGTACAGTTGAAACAAACCAAAAAAAAAATAGTGTAGTTAATTTCTTTAACTAATTTTGTAGAATTTCCCCTTTAAAGACATCTTTGCCCCGGTTTGATCTATATCAGACCCCTCATCAGACAAGCTAGTCAAAGGAAAAAATCTCAAAAAAATCCTAATCCCTTTTATTAGAAAGGGCATTGAAACACATGAATGGGTAACAGACGGCAACGCCAAAAAAAAAAATTATGTACCCTTTACACAAGTAAAAAAGATTAAACTCTTAGTATTTTTAATCCGATAAACTGGCAGGCAGGAAATTGTTGAACAATAAAAAAAATTTAAAAAATAAAAACCACACATAAAATAAATAAAAGGGTTTTTTTCAAAATTTATTTAAAAAATTTTTCAAAAAAAAATAACCCAAAGCTTTTATATTAGTTTATATAAGTATTTTCAAATGCAATTTCTGGACCGTATTATTTTGAATATTTTAGATGCAAAAATAATTTATGAATGAAATTTTTAGCCAATAATATTATGCAATATTTAAGATGCATAAAAAAAAATTTAAAAAAATGAAATTTCTTAGCCCATACATTATAAAAATATATAAGATGCATAAATTAATTTATAAATGAAATTTCCCCCCATTTTTTAAATTATTTTAGATGCATAAAATAATTTAAAAAATTTAAAAAATTTTAAACCATATTTTATTATTTTTGATGCAAAAAATAACTTATAAATGAAATTTTTTAGCCCATAATTTTAAATGCAATATTTTAGGGGTTTTATATTTATTTATAAATGGATTTTTTTTCCCTTATTATTAGGGGCAATTTTTTAAGCAATAAATAAATTTATAAATGCAATTTTTAGCCCATATTATTATGCAATATTTTGGATGCCTAAAATAATTTAATGTTTTTCACATTTTTTTGTAAATGACATTATTTTTGCAAAATAAGACTTAACGCAATCTACATAAAACTTTTTTGTTTTAACAATGCTTTATTTTTAAATACATATTTTTGAAAGTGGCGCCATATTTAATGTGTGTTTTTTCACAAAGTTTAAATTGGACTTTTAAAATTTTCTCAAGTGTGATGCAAAATTTACTTGTTTTTTACCCTGTATATGTATTACAAAAATTATTTTATTTAAAAAAGTCAAATTTTTTGGTGAAAAAATCAGATCTTAAAATTAAACGAATAATTTTTATTTATAGTTTAAATAGGCATGAAGACTGATTTTAAAAATCTGTTCTAAGATGTATCTGCTATTTCTAATCAAGTATCTAAAAGTAAGTTTTACAGTACAGAATAAAATAAACATATAAATAAAACTCACCATAAATGCGTTTTATTTTTTAAATACACAGTATCTTTCCATAATGACACTAGACTTTTAAGAAAGTCAGTTACATGGATTCAATCCATTCATCATAAATATGTAACACTTAGTATTTCCACATTTTTATTTGTGTTGAAATTAGAATTCGCTATACAATAGTAGTCCCTTTTTAGTCCTGTTTATGTAACTGCATCTGCTCATTATATCTCTAAGTTGGTTTGCCATTTTCTAACACAAATTTTATGGGTCTCTTTGCCTATAGGACACTTGATTTCATCTTTTCTAATATTTTTACAGATCTTATTAGATCATCCTGCTAGCATAGGATAGTTTTCGCATAGCATAATACCAGATGTTTTTAATTTCTTTTCAAGTTTGGTGCTACATTCTACCTTGTTTCATAGCCGATGAGTCTTAAATTTTTCCTTTTGATAACTTAAAACTAGGCAGTTAATCACTGGGAACAACAAAGCACTTAATAAAAAGTAAAAACAGACAAAAAGGTTGATATTTATGAGCATAAACCTTCCTTAAGGCTGATTTATCGCGATAAGTCTACAACCTTTTTTCCTCGCTCTGCGTGCTGATTGCACACAGAGCGAGAGATAAAGGATGTAGACTCAAGTTTACAATATTTCTCTTCCATTGCGTGCAATTAGTACAAAGAGCGAGAGAGCAAAGTTGTTAACTTTTAACATCAGCAGGAGACAGGACCTACGATACATTTTTTAGAAGCCAAACCGATCACACCCATAAAGCACTATAGAACGCGTGTTATCAGACACACCCAAGAACAATGACAAACCCAGCCAAGCGTTGAAACCATCCAGGCGAAACCGAGATATAATATGGCCAACGCGTCCAGGACAGCTACCCGACTACAATGAGAAACCTAGTCAGATGTGTCGGAAACCTCAGAACACTCACAAACCCTGTCCAAATCAACCAGGCGAATGCATGATATAATCTAGGCACGCGCCACACTATAAAAAGGTAGACCGAGGACCAGAGCCCTCATTCCAAGTCGAGCAGTGGTCAAGAAAGCATCACTTGAAAATGCCAGCTAAGATGTTGGCAAAACGCCGTGAACATTCTAAAAAAAACAATATTCTTTCGTTAACCCGTGTGTTGTTGTCCTGTAAAGGACATATTGTTTGTCAACATTCTATGAAAACGATATTTTTTCGCCAACCAGTGTGTTGTTGTCTTGAAAAGGACAGATTGTTAGTTGACGTTTCAATGAGACCACAGTCATCTTTTTCTTCACAATCTTCGGACGTGTTTGAAACCGAAGTGGTGCTCCTTCTGACGGACTATCGAATTTCAATATTGTCGCCGAGAGGCTGGGTGAACTGAGCTTTTAGTGCTGTTTAACCGATCCTGGTGAGGCTGCTTGTGACATGTCTGTTCTCGAGGAAAAGGTTCACGAGTACTGGTGAGAGAGTTAACTCCTTGGGTGCTCCCTCTACTTGTCTATAATGTTTTCCGCTCTATATGAAATATGTATTCTTTAAACAATGGTCGATGGAGATAAAAAAAGTAGTAGTTACGTGATTCGCATTATCTGTGAAGTTTTAATCTTGTTCCAAAAAATCATTCAAAAGGGATGTTAGAAATATCGAAAAAAGTTGCTTAATATGCACTTAGCCGTCTATTTTTATTTAAAAAGGTATTCAAAATGTTTTAGTACTTAATTTATAAATAAACAGTTTTTTAAAAACGATAAACTTTACTACATTAGCATTCATTGTATGCCTTTGTCATTGCTTTCGGGCTTCCAATTGTATCCGACGTAATGTATAAATCCCTGCATCGAGGATTATGCTGAAAAATTTCTGTTTCCCCCTGGAAAATTGTTTTGATTTC